>PVHP010010021.1:0-48718 GCA_004024765.1 Zapus hudsonius | reverse complement strand
ATTAGCAAGAATTGAGAGTCTAAAAGATAAAACCTGAAAAGCCCTCTCCATTAATTACCTTAATTGATTGTCTGGACTCTTGTATGTTTCGTTATGGGAGGAAAGGGTTTATTTCGTCTTATAGACTCAAGGGGAAGATCCATAATGGCAGGGAAAATGACGTTATGAGCAGAGGCTGGACATCACCTCCTGGCCAACATCAGGTGGACACCAGCAGCAGGAGAGTGTGCCCAACCCTGGCAAGGGGAAGCTGTCTAGAACCCCATAAGCCCACCCCCAACAACACACCTCCAACCAGGTTCCAATTCCCAAACTGCCACCAGCTGGGGATCAGCATTCAGAACACATGAGTCTATGGGGACACCTGGATCAAACCATCACAGCATGTGTCTATCAAAAGAGAAAGAATAATTGATTTACCATAGATAAAACAGAGATGTGAAGTGATTTCTGGGCAACTGGATTACATCAAGGTTTTTCTGTTAATGTATTATTTATTGATTAATTAGAGAGAGTGAATATGGGTGCTCCAGGACCTCCAGCCACTGCATACCTATTCGATATGCATGCACCACTTTGTGCATGTGGCTTTTAGGTGAGTACTGAGAAATCAAACCCAGGCCATAAGGCTTTGCAAGCAGGTGGCAGTTTGAGAGGTGGAGACTTGCTGGAGGAGGTGTGTTGTTGGAATAGGCTTTGCGGTGTTACAGCCAGCTCCCCCTTGCCAGAGCTCAGCTCACTCTTGCTGCTGTTGTCCACCTGGTGTGGCAGAGGTGATGTCCAGCCTCTGCTCATGCAATGCTGTCCCTGCCATCAAGATAAACCCTTTCCTCCCATCAGCTGTTTATGGTTGGTGCTTTGTCCCAACAGTATGAAACATCCCTTTACGCAAACATGGTACTCAGTAGACCAGCACACATCCTTCTGCCAATGGGAGGCTATGTACATATCCACCAATCCGAGTTTTGGGGAAAGAAATAGAGATGTATGGTCTGTCGGCTTTCTCTTTTTTCAATCGCTCTTTACTGCTTCCCCAGATGACAAAACACCATGCCAATGCCTGCCTCAGAGAACCCTCCCTGCCCCCCAAAATCACATTATTTATATAGATTCCATCCACGCATATGGCCTGTCATATCCTGAAACCTCCAATAACCAATCCAGTAACCTGATTGATTCTTGGGTTAATTCCTATTTTCCGAGACATCCTGACAGAGTGGTTTGTTCCAGTCAAAAAGTAAAAGTTGGGCTGGAGAGATGGCTAAGTGGTTAAGGTACTTGCCCACAAACTTGCAAAGCCCCACGGCCCATGTTCAATTCCTCAGTATCCACATAAAGGCAGATGCACAAAGTGGCGCATGCATCTGGAGTTTATTTGCAGCAGCTAGAAGCCCTGGAGTACTTATTTTCATATTCTCACCCTCTCACCTTGCAAATAAATAAATAAAATATATATTTTAAAATATTTTTATGAGAGAGAGAGAGAGAGAGAGAGAGAGAGAGAGAGAGAGAGAGAGAGAGAGAAAATGGGCACACCAGGGCCTCCAGCCACACTGCAAGCAAACTCCAGATTCATGTGCCACTTTGTGCGTCTGGCTTTATGTGGGTGCTGGGGAATCAACCTCTGGTCATTAGGTTTTGCCAGCAAGAGCCTTAACCACTGAACCAACTTTCCAGCCTCTCAAAATAATTTTTTTTAAAAAGGAGAAGCTAGTGTGGCTAAAGGATGAATGTGTCCAAAAGTACATGCAGGGATAGGCTGTTGAAAGAGTTCCGCAGGTAGCCGTTGCAGACATAACCCAGGCTAGCCCCTCAGGTCACTCTCTATAGCTCCCTTCTGACACTGGGTATCAGCTCACAGCTCATCAGGCTCTCACATACATCTCTTCTTTCTTCTCCAGCCCTGCCAGACAAGTGCTTTGGAGGAAGAAAGGACACCCAGTGCAAAAGCTATGATGCTGAAGCCAAAATTATGCATAGTGCTGCATCCCACAGTCCAACAAAGTACTGTGGTGAAAGCGATGTTTTCAAAGCCTACCGAGGATCACCTTTATGTCTGAGTCCCTCAGAAGGTCCCTGGCACAGTGGCACCGCCAACAAACTCTTTAGGCTGAGGATTTTTAAGCGGTGTGAACTTTTCATGGACCTTTTTTCCCTGGTTATTAAAAAATCATTTATGAGGATGGAATATTTCATAGCTATAGGAAGAAGTACAAAAAATATTCATCAAATATGAGTGTGTTTCTAAAGATCAGCAAAGGTACTTTCAAACTTTGATAGTTCTTCAAAAGTAATTTAATATTCAGATGACAAAAACATATAAGTACATATGATGGGCTAAAAATAAGGGACCTCTGATTATGGTTTGTAATCCAGCAGCCTGCACATCCCGTTTCCTTTAATTGTTATAACATTAAAGGCTGTAGGTAATCATTATATTCCATTTTAACTAATTACATCATTCTTTTTTTAAAATTTTTTTTTGAGGTAGGGTCTCGCTCTAGTCCAGGCTGACCTGGAATTCACTATGTAGTCTCAGGGTGGCCTTGAACTCACGGCAATCCTCCTGCCTCTGCCTCCCAAGTGCTGGGATTAAAGGCAGACATCACCACCATGCCCAGCTAGTCAGTTCCAGAAGAACAAACCAGAAACTTTCCTATGCTTTTATATGTGACTTCTCTTGCTTTCACTCTCATCTCGCTGGGAATTGTTTACAGTTTCTTTTTTATCTTTATTATATTTTTTATAGGAAATACTATGATGAACCAAAGCGCTGATGCTCTAGATTAAGGCAGGAGAAAGCTTTTGATAAGCTTTGTGTTCTTTGATGCTGTGGATGAATTTGGTTACTGGAATTTGGTAAGCCTCCTACTAGTTCTTATTTATACTCAGGGAAAGAAAAGGAATGCTGTCACTTAACAAGGAGAAGGTAGGAAAACATTTTGGATACTAACAAGCCAGCTTCCTATCCTGGGATAGCCACACGTTTAGTCAGCTGAAAGTTGAATTTTTAGTTGGGATCTTGTAATTAACCTGCCATGTTTGGTAGAAATAACAGTTCCCTAAGTGATTTGTATTTTGCTCTGTCAAATTGGATTTGTATCTTTGTTTATTTGCTTTTTTTTAACTTTTTATTGACAGCTTCCATAATCATAGACTATAAACCATTATGATTCCCTCCCCACCCTCCCCCATATTTCTTCCCCCTCTCAATTAGTCTCTGTTTTGTTTTGGTGGCATCATCTTTTCCTCCATTATGTGTAGGGATTATGTGTAGGGATCAGGCACTGTGAGGTCATGAATATCAAGGCCATGTTGTGTCTGGAAGTTTTGTTGTAAGCAGTCCTCCCCTTCTTTTGGCTCTTACAGTCTTTCACCCTGGCACGTTTTTAAAACAAAAGGCAAGGGCAGATATGGGTAAGAATCATTCAGAAAATTATAAAAGGAATTTGCAATTTGGGAAAAATATACAACGTGAACACTGTGATATATATATACATATATATACATATATGTATGTATATAATTTCTTTTAGCTCTCAAGCATGCTTATAAAGGAAATATGTAGAAAATGAACAAAGCAAGAAGAAAGCAAAATCTTTCTTTATGTCTCAATATAATCACTGTTTTTAAGATTTTCTTAAAACATCAGTCTCACAAACAATATTGATTTAGACATTATAAAAGATATCTTGCAGGCCAGGCATGGTGGCATGGTGGCATTAGCCTTTAATCCCAAGACTTGGGAGGCAGAGGTAGGAGGTCACTCTGAAACTACAGAGTAGATTCCAGGTCAGCCTGGCTAGGGTGAGACCCTACCTCAAAAAACCAAACAATAATTTTATTTTTAAAGTCCTTCATTAGCAGGTAAAGACTGTGTAATTTGGTCATTTAGACCTTAGGGGTCCCTTCAAAGGTTCACAACGTCTTCCAAGCAATGTTATTTTCTAATAAGAATTTTTCTCCCTTCCTGGTTCATTAAACAGGTTCCTAGACACTAAGAAGTTCTGAATCCTAAGGGATGTAATATAACTGCATCTGGCTTTAAGTGGGTGCTGGGGAATCGAACCTAGGTCGCTAGGCTTTGCAGGCAAACACCTTAACTGCTGAGCCATCTCTCCATCTCCTGAATTTATCTTTAAATTCTCCATGTGTTTATGCTTGAATTGTGAGTTGAACCAAATCTGAGTGCATATCTGATAGGACCCAAGAGTCCTTGTGAGTGAGGCTGAGCCAGTACACTGATTCACGTAATGACTCTGACCCTATCTGGTAGGAAGCAACTATAGGTGATTTTTAAAAATTATTATTACAGCCTGGATGACCAGGCCTTGAACTTGAGAATGGACTTGCTAGTTCACCAGATGACACCTCACTAGTGCTGAAATGGACACTGCCCCTTCCCAGCCAGCTTCTGACCGCATGGCTATCAGCAAATCTCTACACGCTCTACAAGCATGAGCTTCTGAATGTGGAATGAGCCTCAGCTCTCTCCTGCCTCTGATGTGTCATTAGATTCTGTTGTTTTGAGTTTAAGCATAATCACGTTTCTATGTTGCTTGAGATTGAAACCTGGGATGACATGTGTTTTCTTAAGCAATCATTGAATACTCACTCTCTGCTTCACTTAACAATCTATGTTGGCTCCCCTAAAAGTTCTTTCTCAAAGGTATACAAGTTACATATTTTAAAATTTATTTGCAAGCAGAAAGAGACAGGGGAGAGAGAGAGAGAAACCAAGAGAGAGAGAGAGAGAGAGAGAGAGAGAGAGAGAGAGAGAGAGAGAGAGAGCATGCTAGGGCCTCCAGCCACTACAAATGAACTCCAGATGTATGTGTCACTTTGCACATCTGGCTTTACTGGGTACTGGGGAATCAAACGTGTGTCATTAAGGTTTACAGGCAAGCGCCTTAACCACTGAGCCATTTCTACAGCCCCAAGGTCACATACTATATGCATATTTTAAGATGCTGATTTATTAACTGGACAAATGACAGTCTTACCATGTTTAATTGGAAGTTTTTGGATGACCTAAAATATGTTTCATATGAATGTTGACAAGAGTTTTTTTTTTCATTCAATCGAGACAAAAGTCTGTATTAGGAAAGGATCATTTGAACAAAATTATCTACAATACAATTTTATTTTTAAAGGTATTGGCAGGACCCCAAATAGAAGCTGAACCATACAGGAAATAAGTATGGCATACCACCAGACCACACAGGTTGCAATATCAAGGATTAAAAAGCAAATAAACCTCAGAGAGAAAGGAAATTGAATATTCATGACGCAGAGAGGGAAAGAAGGAGAAGCTACTATTTTCATTAGCAGAGGAAGAAGCCCTGAAATGCAAAACGGTTCCCAAGGAAAAATGTTTTCTTGCGTGATGAGAGGTTTGACCAAGCATACATCTGAATTGCAATGTTTTCTTGTTTTTTTTTTTAAAGAGCAATTCCAGGCTTTCAAATGGAAACAAGAATTTATGATCCATATTTACCATGGAAAGATCGAAAAGGCAGTTGTGTTGGAATTAGGAAAATTTGCTTGGGATTAAGGAAATCTAATATGAAATGCATGTTTACTTTGATTTCTATTTATATGGATTGTTTTCTCATATGTGGGTCAATGGATACATCTAATTGATTCTGACACTTAGTATCTAAAGAGATTATAAAATTAATATTTATGGACTTGTAATGTCAATAAGAACAAAACAAATCTATTATTTGCACAACATCAGTTCTCCTTCTTGACATCTTGATACAAAGACATGTTAAAGTCTCTAATAGAGTTTCAACTGTTATGTTTTAATTTTGCAATGATTGCTGGGAAGGCTGGAGACAGGAAGGGTTTACAAGCCAAAGACTTCAGGTAGCCTCTATGAGCTGGAAGTCATAGGAACTTGGCTCTTCCTAGGATTTCTAGTGGTAGAACAATCCTGTCCACACCCCACTGTCTCTAGTTGAGACTCATTTTTTAAAAATACTTATTTGTTTGCAAGCAGAGATAGAGAGGAGAGAGACAGAGAGAATGGGCACGCCAGGGCCTCCAGCCACTGCAAATGAACTCCAGATGCATGCATCACTTTGTGCATCTGGCTTTACGTGGGTCCTGGGGAATTGAACTCAGGTCTTTAGGCTTCTCAGGCAAGCGCCTTAACTGCTGAGCCATCTCTCCAGCCTGAGTTGCATTTTTTGACTTCTCCCCTCCAGCACTCTAAGGTGACACATTTGTGTTCCTTCACACCATGGAACAGTGGCTGGATAATACAGTGACAATCTAACAACTATGGTCAGGCCAGCAATGGCTGAAATCTGCCTCAGCCCAATTAGCCCAAATCCTCCCCAAACCTTGGCTATTATTTTTTTTTACCATATGTCAGACAGTCCTGATAGCAGAGTTGTGAGTACAGAATCCAGCTGCCCCTAACAAATACACCTGGAGCCATTTGCCAGCTTGAGACATCTCTGGAGAAATAGAAGGCTGCTCATTATTAATAAGGAAGTAAAGTTATATCTATTAGAAGAAGCATGTTAATATTTCTTACATTATCTTTTTAAGGTCAATAATGGTATGCATGGATGTGCATGTTGCCTGAAGCATGCCAAACAATATTTCAAGTCCCCCAAACATGGCTTTGAAATCAGCACATGTGACTAAAATATTCAAAACAAATAAAACCAAAAATGCAGATCGACACTCCAGAAGTGGTGAGTGGCCCATCACCAGGGGTAATCAATCAAAACCTCTGTCCTGATGTAGCCAATAGAATTCTTATACTCAGCGAGGGTCTTAGTTCAATGAGCTTGCAGTGGCTTTCTGGCTCTTGATATATAGGAATGTTCTTGAACATGGTGTGCTTATTGGTAGGTGGAGATATAGTCACAGGTGAGAAGCTGGAACCTTTTGCATCCTGATGTGATTAGTTTCAGAATGAAACATTGGGCTGGAGAGATGGCTCAGCAGTTAAAGGTGCTTATCTGCAAAGCCTGACAGCCACAGTTCGATTCCCCAGGACCCACAAAAGTTACATGCACAAAGTGGTGTGCATCTGGAGTTCATTTGCAGTGGCTTAAGGCTCTGGTACACCCATGTACTCTCTCTCTCTCTCTCTCTCTCTCTCTCTCTCTCTCTCTCTGCTTTTTCTCAAATAAATAAAAATACTTTAAACAATATCAATATGAGAATGGAACGAAGAAATGGCCAGTTAGAATAATAATCACAGACATGTGTTCATTCACCTGGCATTTAGACATGAGCTCACAGCTCTTATATGTTAGGAGGGTCACATTCTTACAAACATTGGAAAATATTATCTAATGACTCGTGCTTACCATTCTCTATCATTAATAAATTAAACAACTTTATGGCCAACTTAAAGCCCCACTCCAATCAACCATTTAAACCCCCCCACAATATATGTCTTCCAATAAAACGATATATGTTTGGTGGTGATGTATGTTTTAAAAGCAGCTAAGATAGCGTGAGTATTATCAAGTGGGGCTGGCTGTGTTTTTGCTCCTGCCAAAAATACATGTTGAAATCCTAACCCCTAGTAATGCTATCAAGAGGCAGGACCTTCAGGTATGTGATGAGATCACCCTCAGAAATCAGACTGATGCCTTTCTGAAGGGCCCATGACGCCCTTCACCCATTCCACCTTGTGAAAACAAAAGGCAAAATGTTCTTGCCAAACACTGAAATTGCTAGGAACTTCATCTTGGGCTTACAGCTTCCAAAACAATGGAGTCTCCATTGATCTTCAACTACCGAGTGTTCGGCCACAATAGCCCAAGTGTATGAAAACAGGTGCCCTGAAGTTGAGGGCATCCTGTTCAATCGAATAGAAGGAATGTTTTGATTGCAATAACAGGTTTGAGTTCTTTTTTAAATATTTTATTTATTCATTTTCAAGGAGAGAGAGAAAGAAAGAGAGAGAGAGAGAGAGAGAGAGAGAGAGAGAGAGAGAACACTAGGGCCACCATCTTGTGGGTCTGGCATTTATGAGTACTGGGGAATTGAACCTGGGGCCTTAGGCACTAGAGGCAAGTACTTTAACCGCTGAGCCATCTCTCCAGCCCGGCTCAAGTTCTTAAACCATAGAAATCCTTACACACAAAGAGATGTTCTCCTCCTCCTCAAAAATAAAAAATAAAAATAAAATAAGAGAAAGCTACTACTTTCTTTAGGTCATGTCTGTTTTCTATAGTTGGTTATCACCTATCAAATTTTCATCACTGGAATTCTAGAAGGTTCACTTCCTCCTGAATCTAGACACATTTGGTAATTTCCACACTGTTTATCAATTTAGCATAGTTATCAGCTCCTTTGACACAGGGACATCTATTCCTACAGTATGGAGACCTCCATTTGACCAGCCAGTGCAAGAGGTACAATTTCTGTTCCTTTCAAATCAGCAATCCCCCCCCCTCTCTCTCATCTGTTCAGGACCAACTGAATATAAAACTGAAGCAGGTTTAAGGATGGGGAGAACTAATCTGTAGGCTTTTTATTTTAGACAGAAATAAAAATTTTTATCACTGGGATTGATGGTGTCCAGCCAGATCCTCACAAAAGGTGTAAATGGTTGCACAATCCCCTGAACAATTTGACAACCACTGGCTGGGTCAGTAGATGTCTTCCTACGATCCTGTTCTCCAAGTAAGTTATGTTATATTTCTATGGCTTTAGTCACTTGATGCCTTTAGGGGTTCCCTAACTCAAGTGTTAAAACTCCTGAGAGTCTTAACACACGTATTATTCAGGGCTCAGGAGTTTGGGACCACCGTGGTGGGTAGAAGGAATTAAAGCCGTATGTATGATCCTGCAAAATGACTTTTTCCTATCTTATTTCAGAGATATAGTCTTTAACAAAATCATTGTTCCTAAGTTTGACTCTTTCTCAAAGAAAAATTATATGACCACCATTTAGCATTGCCAAGACACTAAAAAGAAAAGCCTCCTAAATTTCAAGTAAAGGGCTCTACATGTGACATTTTCTATAGTAAACCAACAAACATTATATAGTAACTTCTCAAAGAAGGACCACACAGCATTCAATGATATCTTTGAATTTTGACATGCTCAGTTGCTGGAGAAAAAAAATATATATTTAAGAAACCTTTTCTCCTTCCAGCTTAGAAGCACATTGATACATTTATTTTTAGGGAATACTAAAGGATACACTTACATCCGAATTAAATCTCAACTGGCAAATGTTACACGATATAATTTGCTTTCTCCGATGAGGAAGAGGAACCCCGAATGTATGATTGATTACAGCTTTCTGAATAGGGTCCATCTGTAATGAGAGAGAGAAAAAAGAATACAACAAACAGAAATAAAGCTTGTCAGTTCCATTGGAATGTTGCCTATTTCATTAAAGAGCTGATGTGTACGGCTTTAAATCTACGGCTCACGCTATAAAGAACATTTTTATTCTAAGAAAAAGACATTTTTGACTTTCTTGGAGAATAGGTAAGCCCAAAGCATGGTATGATAAGCAATGATAAATGTTCCCATTAGGGTTTGCCCACTAAGTGCTTTTCTCATTTAGGGTCAACAATTGGCACAGTTTGATAATCCTTGCATGTAATTAAAGGTTTATAAAAGCTGGAAGAACAGTCTCACGCAGAAATGTGCTTATGCCATTGCTGAAAATAGATATTACGACAGGTTTGATCAACTATGAAAATGAACTATGTACTATTATCCAAATCAGTTTTATGTTTGGTAGCTTTGCCTTCCTTATTGTCCATCTGCTATTTGCTATATGTTAATCCTCTCTACATTAATCTAGTGCAGGTAGAGAGTTTGGAAGGATGTCAGTTATCTATCTCCATGCCAACCCTGGACAGAAGCACAACATCCCTAACCAACTCTGATCAAGCTATAGATATGTCAAGAATCCCTAGCCAGGAAGTTGAAATCAAAGCTATGATTCACATCTTCATTCTTGTGTATGGTCGTTTGTGTCCATTTCTTCAAGATGAGGTTTAACTCTGATGATTCATGATGGTACTTAACACAGAACTGTGTGCATTGGGGCTGGAAGGATGGCTCAGTGGATAAAAGGCACTTCCTTGCAAAGCCTGAAGGCCTGGGTTCAATTCCCCAGTAGCTATGTAAAGGCAGATGCATAAAGTGGTGCATGCATCTGGAGTTTGTTTGCAGTGGCAGGAAGCCCTAGGGAGCCCGTATTCACTTTCTCTGTTTGCCTTTCTCTCAAATAAATAACAAATAAATATTAAAACCAAAGAAACTTTAAAAATAACTGTATGCATTAATAAATTAACAGAGGGCTGCAGAGATGCACGCTTCCTATACAAGCATGACCTTGACCTTCATGTCCAGGAGCCACATCAACAGCTGGCAGTGGACATGAACATCTGTAATCTCAGACCAAAATGGAGCCAAGACCTTAGAATTGCCAGAGCTCACCAAAAAAGAGAGAAAGCTCCAGGAACAATGGCAACCTATGGCTCAAAAGAGACCCCTGAAAGGGTGATATGGGATGCCTGATGTCCACAGAGCCTGAAGCACAGGAACCACAAAGTACATTACAGAGAGAAAGGAGATGAACAGATATTGAAGTCTGTGTTTTCTATGTTGTGTCTATGAAGATAAAAGTTAACACGAGTCTCATACTTATTGTGGTAGTTTGAATGGATGTCCCCCAGTAGATTCAAGAGTTTATTAAAGCTTGTCATTTGTCTCCAGTCTCTGGGCTGGAGGAGGGGTCGCCTTGGCCTGGCTGGATTCTAGGCTCCAGCTCTAAGGTGTTTCTGGGGCAGATCTGGAATTCCAGCTATGTGTACACAGAGAGCAGTCTGAGTGCTGCATGGAGTTCCTACTGTTTGGTTTTGTGTGTGTGTGTGTGTGTGTGTGTGTGTGTGTGTGTGTGTTGGTGATGGGTTTCTCTCTCTGCTTGCACCTGAGAAAGAGGAACAGCCTCTTTCTCCATTATGGAACATCCCCTGGATCTGTAGCTTCAATAAATCCTTTCCTCCCATAACTGTGCCTGGTTTGGAGGGTCATCTCAGTGGCACGTGGCACCCCTCCATTTGTATACACATTCAGGTACTCATACACAAGTAACTTCAAGTAACTTCTGTTGAATGCCCACACATTTACTAACTTTTATTCTTTCAATTTTCTTTTTTTTTTCTTTAGATTCACTATGAAACCCAGACTGACGTTGAATTTACTGTGAAGCCCAGGCTAGCCTTGAACTCACAATTCTTCTGCCTCAGCCCCATATGTGCTGTGATTACAGGAGTATCCCAGCACACTACCCAGGAACTCTTAACTTTTATGTTCCAAGGTGTTATAAGAGTCTTGGATCCTAGCCCGAGCTAACTCAGAAATGACATGTCCCACAAAAAGCTAAGGATATGTCTGTGAAATAGAGACTGATGTTTAGTTCTGCTCAGCCTAAAGTTCACTGCCTCCTCAGTAAAACGTTCATCAATTCACCCCCTCTGGTAGATTGCATGTTGTTGGAGCCAGTAAACTGGTCCTCTCCCTTCACAGGTATATGGAAGAAACTTTCTATGTAGGCTGCATTCATAACTCTCTGTTAGGTTGTCTAGCAATCATAATGTCTCTTTCCATGTAACATTCGGTATTTATGAAATGCCTCCCAGGCACTAATTATAAAGGCATAAGCCTTTAATCCCAGAACTCTGGAGGCAGAGGTAGGAAGATCACTATGAATTCGAAGTCGTCTGGGACTACAGAGTGTATTCCAGGTCAGCCTGGGCTAGAGTGATACCCTATCTCCAAAAAATAAAAAAATAAAAATAAGTTCAAGGCTAGTATGAGCTGCATAGAACCTAAAATGGCCAATAAATCTCACCTGAATCCTTGTCTAGATTCTCTATGAAACTCAGGCTGCCCCTATAAATTTTCTGGTAACTTCTAGCTACTACATGGTAGTGTTCCCTTCCCTACTTACTGTGGAATCTTACCAGATTGTCTTCTGAATTATTTTTAGGTGTAATTCACATACAATAGAATTCACCAATGTCAAATGTGCAAGCTAATGATAGCTGTTCGATGCTTATTCACAATTATTTCACACTGAATATTTCTATTACCTAGAAATTTCCCTCTTGACATTCTGGTCCCTGATCCCACTCTTGAGACCCTGAAATCATTGGTCATTGCTTTCTGTCATTAACTTTTTGCTTACTGTGCTATGGATCTAACTGGCTGTATTGTACATGCTAGGTTTGGCCTTTTCTCTAAGGTCACATAAATGGTATTGTGGAGTGGGTGGCCCCGTACTAGTCTCTTTCATTTGGCCAAATACTGTTAAGGTCCCTCATGCTATTACTGTTTGAATCAGTATATTAAGATTTATTGCTGGGTGGTTTTCTCTTGCACAACTACATTATGGTATGTTTTTGCAGTTTTTTTCAGTTGTTGGACATTTGAACTGTTTCCAGCAAACTTCTATGATGTTTCCAAGTCTTATCAACCAAAAATATTCTGCAATTCAATTCTTTATCCAAATATGAAATCACAGTATCTCTTTTCCTTTGTTTGAGCAGTAATATGAAAAGCAGGCTCCCGGGCCTCGTATGTGAGTCTCCTCTGTACCAACTGCCAAGTTTCTCATCCCAGGCTAGTTTGCAAATTTCCTCAACCTCTCCTCACCCTCATTTTCACAGGGTTAAACTTAACAGGCATGGTGTGCATAAGCAGCCAGGCCACAGGTGGTTCTCATTCTGTTCCCCACTTTCAGAACGCCACCACAAGCTCCTCCAGCAACACCCACAGAGGCAATTTTCCCTGTAGTCACGAGCTGAAAGAAAAATTAAAAGCAGAAGGATGTCACTGACTCAGAGGGCCCCGGTCCCATTGATTTCTGCCTCAAGTGTTCCGTGCATAAACAAGACCCATTTTTATTGAGGAAGAAGGCAAATTACTCTGATAGGCCATTAAAGGATATTAAAGTTCTCCTGTAATGGCATTTTGAAATATAAATGCACTGAACATTTATATCAAAGATGCACTCAGAAAATACCTAATGCTGAGTGTTTATCATATATTGGCGAACAGGGTATTATTTTTGGTCTTTCAAAAACACTAGGGAAGCAGCGAACACATCACATTCAATCCAACTTTGTGTGGGAGGTATTTTGGAACCAGACACTTCATGCAAATGTGATATATTCTCGAGATTAAATTCTTTTGTTTGAATTGAAGGACGTTCTGATCACTGTGGCTATAAAATCAGATTTCCAAATGCAAAGTGGTGTATTTTTCTTCAGAGATAATTTTATTCCCAGTATACTTCAGAAAAAAATAAAGAGAACACTTAACTGAATTGTATCTTAAAGACAGATTTGTACAAACTATAAGTATGCCACCGAAAGTAATCATCTTTTATAAGTTTTGGAATCTAGTCCAACAAGATGATAAAAGCTTAATACCTTTCATAAGTGAAAATGAATAATGATCTCCTATGTATAAGCAGATAAATACCCATTTACAAGGAGTCATTATGAAAGGGCAGATTCTAAATAATAATCAGTTCCACTATAAATAATTAAACAATACTATGAAATATAGTTAAAGGTAGCCTCTACTATCAGATCTGGAAACATTCACAAAGACACTTTGGTAATTTTGTATGATGCTGTTAGTATTTACCATTATAATTAGATATTTTGGTTAAGAAAGGGTCATCAATATTAGTTTTATCCCTTAAACAAGGAGATAATATCTGCTAAAACAATCCTATCTCATCATGTACAGATAGATGTATTACGATCAAGAGTTATACAAAATCTAGCCTCAGAGGCAGCCGGTATGTGTGGCAGCACAGAAATCAAAGCGGTTCTTGGGTCAAAAACGCTGCAGAAATTGAAGTTCTAACACAGGCATTCACAGTGCACAGTAAAAAAAAAAAGACTAAAATCTCAGGGACATGTACAATGAATGTGTTGGAATATATGATTTTTACAATAATATAACCAATATTTGCTTTTAAATTTAGCATGAGTGCCCAACGCAAACAATTTAGAAGAAGATCTAAGCAAAGAAAATCATTTTGAAAACAGAAATAAATTGTAAAGGCTCCCCTGTAATATACAGAACACTGAACTGAAGTTGTAATACACAAAACTCACATGTCAACTTATCTCCACAAAGCCACGTGACACTTAATTAAAATTTAAAGCTGTTGTAAAATCTATATGGCATAGTGTGACGTATCTGTCCAATTTTCCAAATGAGAGTGTTTTGAAGGGAGAATTTCCACCTACCTTATCTAACAAAGTGAAGTGTGATGTTCTATCTATTGATATGCTCACCCCATCTCTAGACAGAAATGCAATTTCAAACTCAGCCTATGGCCTTATTTAAAACCAAATGAATATGTTTTTCTTCATTTTGGACTTAAGGACCTTTGCGTTTCTATCTATGGCCTAGGTTTTTGCCACCACCCCTGTGGGCTTTGTGCTAAATGGATTTATAAATGAGCATGCTAGGGCCATGTCCCAGGGGCCTCAGCCACCAGCTGGATTCCATGCTCTGGAGACCTGTCACATTTTCTGAGTGGAAAGAGCTAACCTTGAGTTTACATTTCCTGCTCGGAGAGACCTGCTGTCCCTCAGCTCCATTATTGTTGTGGCTTTCAGACTTTAAATCAAAGAATAAGAACTCAAATGCCAGGAAGTTTAGAAGTCTAGAAATGTGAAGGTTGTCTCTCTGAATGATATTTCTATATAACAATCACTGGTAACAATGACTCTAAAGGTTCCAGTGAGTGACAGACACTCTTTGGATGTATGATATTCAGGGGTGGGCTGTATTTCCATTCTAAGTTCCTGAAGATCTTTTTGTTTTGTCTTTATTTTTAACTCACAGCTATCACCAAGACACACTCCACCTGGGTATTGAAATAGTAGTTAACTCCAAGTTCCTGGACAAACACCAGACTAAAAGAAGCTTATGGGAGGAGAGGGGCTTGTTTCAGGCTTATAAATTCCAGGGGAAGCTCCATCATAGAGAAGGAAGCTGGCTCACTTCCTACACCCACAGCAAAGAGAAGAGCAAACCAAGCTAGCTCTGAACATACAAGTAGGGCCAAGCTCGAGATCTGCCTCCAATGGCACATCTCTCCCAGCAAGGCTCTGCCTGCTTGAGTTTAGGAAGCTCAAAACTACTTGAGGCTATGGGGGATATTTATATTCAAACTACCACAGAGACCAAACTGTGTTCCGTATGATACCAGACTACAAATGTGTAGGCTGTCATGATGCATATAGATTCAGTCACAACATACCTCAAGAAAGCACGATACTTGAGGATTGCAGCTTTCAGTGAACTATGTAAGCCAGATCCAGCTGAATGTGAAGGCCCAAGGACAAGAAGCAGGAGATCCCAAACACAAAGTTGTGTGCTCATCTCCCATGGAATCAGGATATCCTGCCTCCCTTCACCTCCCAACCTAGAGACTCAGGCAATCTGATGACTTAAATTGGGTTTCATTAGCTAGACATGACCAATGGAATAACTGGGCATCTACATGAACTCAATTCCAGCCCTTTCTACTATCTAGGAGTTGAGCTAAAGTTGCTTTAGTCAAAGGTGCCAATCCCAGTGTGACGGTTAAATTTTGTTGTCAGCTTGACCTTTTTAGTCATCTTGGGTGGGTCTCTGAGGTTGTTTAGGGGAAGGCAGCCCTCTCAGTAGGGGGCAGGATGTAAGGAGCCTCAGGAAAATTAGGAACAAATTTTAATTCCTGGGTGGGCAGTCCAGGAGGGAAATTCCAGAGATGGGGAGTCAATAAATCAGTGATAGGGTTGTAAAACCCCACCAGAAAGGCTATTTAATGGGGGAGAAAGTCTCCTCTGTTCCCCTTTCCTGTTTGCTGTTGTGCGTGTGGTGCTGGTGATGGCTTCTTTCTGTCCCTGCTTGGACTTATGAAAGGGGGCCAGCCTCTTTCACCATTAAGGAACTTCCCTTGAATCTGTTACCTTCAATAAATCCTTTCTTCCCATAAACTGCCTGGTTTGGAGATTCATCCCAGCAGCATGTGGCTGATGGTGACACCCGGGATGATATGTCTAGTCTTGTTGGTGGCTGGACCTAGCCCTGAGCCATCTCATTAGTATAAACTGAGACAGGATCCAAGAAGTTCATGAAAACAGAGGTGTTTCTATTTACAGTTGCCTCCCAGGAACAGAAGAACAAGGGAGACAAATTCTTTGAATATAATATTTGCAAACCTTTGTATTTTTAAAAGCATAATTTGACAAAATTATAGTTATATCACAGATAACATATTTCCTTTTCACTTTACATTATGCCAAAATACTTTGATTCAACCTTCCATTTTTTTTCAATTGTGTGTGTGTGTGTGTGTGTGTGTGCGTGCGCGTGCACAGTAGGGTCTCTTGCTGCTGCTGAGGATTAAGTATGACTGTGGTAGTTTGAATGTAAATGGCCCCATAGACTCATTTTTGAATTAAGCTTCCTGCTTAGTTTCCAGCAGGTGGAGCTCTGCGGGAGGAGGTGTGTCACTGGGGATAGATGTCCAGCCCAGACAAGGTTTGTTGAGAAACAGCTTGCTGGTACTAGCTTTGGGTCCAAAACCACCTTGAGCTCTGTTATGATGAGGTAAGCCAGCTTCCTCAACCATGATGAAGCTTCCCCTCAAAACTATAAGCTTGAAATAAACCCTTCCCTCCCATCGGCTTCTTCTGGTTGGGTGTTTGTCCCAGCAAGAAGAAGGGAACTGCAACAATGGTTTCATGTGTGTGGCTGGGGAATTGAACCCAGGTCATCAGGCTTTGCAAGCAAATGTCTTTAACCACTGAACCATCTCCATAGCCCCTTAACTTCCATTTTCCTAATCATTAATAAAATTGTGGTATCCAGTTTAAATAATTTAAATAATTGGATTGAAATAATTGGAACCTAATTAATTTAGCCAGTCTCCATTGTCAAATATTTAGTTTGTCACAATCTTAGTAGTTCTGCATGTGTCACCTCTATATATGTGACTGTTCCTAAAACTCACAGGATCAGACAGCCAAGAAGAACTGCAAGGATTGTATTTTGTCCAGTCTCTCTGCTGACAAGGCCACTAAAAGCCACACAGAAGAAACTTAGCTGACAAGAAAGACACCAGCTCATTACACCCGTTATAGCTTCCTGATAGTATAGTATGTGAGCTGAAATAGAACCTTTCCTCCTTACCCCAAAGCAGCGAGTGACAAACTGCTGAGATATACTATAAAATCCACCTCGACTTTACTGCTAATTGCTGTTGTTTTTCTTTCTTTCTTTCTTTCTTTCTTTCTTTCTTTCTTTCTTTCTTTCTTTCTTTCTTTCTTTCTTTCTTTCTTTCTTTCTTTCTTTCTTTCTTTCTTTCTTTCTTTCTTTCTTTTTTCGAGGTAGCCCAGGCTGACCTGGAATTCACTATGTAGTCTCAGGGTGGCCTCAAACTCACAGTGATCCTCCTACCTCTGTCTCCTAAATGCTGGGATTAAAGGTGTGTGCCACCACGCCCAGTATTTTTTTTTTCTTTTTTGGAGATAGAATCTTACTATGTTGTGTACTAGGCCTCGATCCTGTCATCCTTCTGCCTCAGGTACACAAGTCCTGGGGTGAAGAAAATAATAACAGATGACAGACATGAGAGTCACATAGTCTAATAATGGCCTAAATGCCATAAGTGATCCAATTCTCAGGGGGTAGATGGCATCTTTCTTCTCTTTTTATGTGTGAAAAAATTTTAGGTGCAAAGCCATAAAGGTAATTCAATTAGGATTTCTCAGTGAGGCATATCTAGACCTGTGACTTATACACAAGAATTCTAACTCTAATATCTTTAGTCTTAATCCTTGTATTCTTTGATAAGTAAAATATAGTTGAAGAAAACGAGCAATACAGAGAAATGTCTATAATATAGAAGCAAATAAAATGATATATTCCAGCTCTGCAATGGAGTCACGTAAGTCACTGTGTAAGAGACCGATGTAAACAGGAAATGTTCAAAGTATGTTAAGAAGCAAAGGTGTTAGAGCTGGAGATATGGCTATGTGGTTAAAGGCACTGCTTACAAAGCCTGATGGTCTGGGTTTGAATCCCCAGTGGCCACATAAAACAGATGCACAAAGTGCTGCAGGCATCTGGAGTTTGATTGCAGCAGCAACAGGCTCTGGTGTGCCCATTCTCTCTCTTAATAAATAAATAATTAAAAAATAGAAACAAAGGTATTAAGTGAATGGATATGGATACATGAATGGCCAATCACAATATAAAATGTACTGGTTATAAAAAGGAAATATAAGATGACAAGAAGATATGTTTTACACAGACAGCAAAAACTAGTGTGACGACACTCAGTACTGACAAGGACTTGGAAGAACGGAGAAACCTGGCAATGGCTGGCAGTGTTATTGGGTATAACAACCTCTGCAGAAGTGGAGGGAAAGGAAGTCACATGGTGTGTCTTTTAGAAACTACAGAACCAAAGATATGGTTTTTATCATTTATTTATAAGAAGAGGGGAGTTGGAGGGAATGGGGACATACCAGGACCTCTTGTGGCTATAAATGAACTCCAGATGCAGGTGTTACTTTCTGCATCTGGCTTTATGTGGGTACTGGGGAATTAAACCCAGGCTGGTAGGCTTTGTAGGCCAGAACCTTTAACCACTGAGCAACCTTCCCAGTCTCATTATTTATTTGCAAGGAGAGAGAAAGAGAGAGAGAGAGAGAGAAGAGAGACAGAGAGGTTGGATGTGCCAGGGCCTCCAGCCTCTGCAAAGGAACTCCAGATGCATGTACCACTTTGTGCATCTGGCTTTATGCAGGTACTGGGAAAATCAAACTCAGGTCTTTAGGCTTTGCAGTCAAGCACCTTAACCACTGAGCAATCTTTCCAGCTGCCTGATATGATTAAAAAACTAAATAGCTAGAAGATAATTGGGAGAGGATACACAATTTGAGGGGCCTGTGTATATGTGTGATATGCATATGTTCATGTTCGTGAGAGTGCACGTGTGTGTATGGAGGCCAGAAGTCAAGATGAGTGCTTTCCTTAATCATTCTTCACCCTATTCTTTGAGACGGGGTCTCTCATGGAATCTAGACCTCATGAATTCAGTTGACTAGCTAGCCAAAGACACCCAGGGACTCCTCGGGACTCCTCGTCTCCACCTCCCCAGCACTATTGCATTAACATGCCCAGCCTCTTACATGGGTGCAAGGATTCAAATTCGGGTCCTACTGCTTTTGTGACAAGCACTTCCCCATTGAGCCATTTGCCCAGTCCCAGATATGGGGCTTTAAAGACACTTAAAGGGTGTGCTAAAAAAATTGCAAAATAACGAGCCTTACACAGAACTGATCCTAGTAAACTCTTTCCCTCTTTCAAAAAATATTTTATTTATTTATTTGAGAGTGTGACAGAGAGTGTGTGTATATTGGCACACTAGGGTCTTGCCACTGCAAACACACTTCAGATGCATGTGCCACTTTGTGCTTTCTGTGGGTATTGAAGAAATGAACCCAGGCCATCAGGCTTTGCAAGCAAGCACCTTTAGCCACTGAGCCATCTCTCCAGCCATCCCTCCCCTCATTTATGTAGAGTTGAGGTGGGGTTCACACATTCTAGGGAAGCACTCCACCATTGAGCTTAGAGCCCCAACCCTGGCATATTTAAAAATGTCACTATCATTCAGAACCACACAGTGAAATAAATACTGCTAAATGACTATTTTACACCTGGGATTTGCTTCAAAAGAATTGAGAGGACTTAGGAGTGAGTGGCTGAGAATACAGATGAAATTAGATGTGCATTGATAACTCCAGAAGTCGAGTGATGGCTGGGAGGGTCTTCATCAGCCCCCTCTTTTCTTGGATATGTTTGAAGGGTGCCATCATGAAAAGGTATTAATAATCCTCCAGATGAAAATTCCATAAAGTGTCTGTGGATTTTTGTGGAAGAGGATGAGGACTAGCTTACAAGAAAGGGTGCACACCAAATTTCTATATTTAAAATCTGTTTTGATGTCACTTTACAGTTTTCATAAGGTTTCATTTAAAAGAAATCAAACAACTTGACTAACAGACTATCAAATTCTGAGTCACCCAAGTTTGGGTTTCTGTTATAGTATTTGTTTTAATTGTCTTGAAAAAATTTTAAACCTTAAGGTGTTGATTGTAATTAGGTCCAAGTAATTTTGGAAAGTGCTATATTCTCTTTCCTCTTGGATTAAAATTGATAAGAAATTTGACAGGATCATAGTATCAGTCAACTAAGATCAGGACAGCTCTGTACAGGATGACAAGATAGTGCCCTCTGATGAAGGTACAGGAACTCTCCTGGTTTCTGTTTTTGTCAAAACTAGCACAGGACAAAGTCATTCCACTAGGAAATAACTATGGGGCTGGAGGGAATGCTCAGTGGTTAAGGTGCTTGCCTGCAAAGCCTAACAACCTGAGTGCCCACATAAACCCACCTTAGGGCTGGACTCCAAGATTCGCCTCCATTGACACCTTCTCCAGCTGGATGGCTGGAGACCCAAGTTCCAAGATTAATTTTAATAAAACACCTGGGTCTATGGGGCCATCCATTGACACGATCAGACCCAAACTACCACATGTACTATGTACTCACTGGGTTCCAGGGAAAGAAAGGGGCTCCACCCATGATATGAACAAGAATGAAATCTTGGCTTGGGGGTAGATCTAATTTCTATCTCTGGCTCTTTGCATTGTTAGTGCTGGCTGTTGGTGGTTTCTCTCTGCTTGTATTTGTGAAAGGGAGCTAGCTTCTTCTACCAAAGATGGAACTTCCCCTGGATCTATAAGCCTGAAGTAAACCCTTCCTCCCATAAAGTGTGTCTGGTTGGTTGATGTTCTCAGTGATGTGAAACTGACTACAACAGTACATTTATCCTTCATTTCTGATTCCTAATGAATGGAGAGTACATCTATTCTTCATTGCTAATTCCCACAGTATAAATGAGAAAAAGCTACATACAGGGGAAAAACAGTTTCAGAAAAGGGAAAGGGAATGAAAGTTATTTCATTTCATGAATGGACTTTTTTATTCAGTAATAGGTACTTTGCCTAATTAAATAAATATTAGGCTGGAGAGATGGCCTCATCAGTTAAGGTACTTGCCTGTAAAGCCTAATGACCTGTGTTTGATTCCCCAGTTCCCATGTAAAGCCAGATGCACAAAGTGGTGCATGCCTCTGGATTTCATTTGCAGTCGCTGGAGGACATGACACACCCATTCTTTTTCTCTCTCCATCTCTATCTCTCTCTTCATGTAAATAAATAAATACTAACTTTTCCCCTAAAAATGATTGTTACCTGCCAGCCTTTGTATCAGTTGTGGATGGTTTTTATTTGGACTCTAGAGATCTAATCATTGTCAAACACACAGCCTTGCTTGACTCACACCCTCTAACCACGGTCTTGTTTGGTGTAGCCTCTTGTGGCAAAATTTCTTATAGAAACAGACTTTGAAAAGAGAAATGTTTCTTTTAGAAAATAATTGTGGCCTAGAGAGATGGCTCAATGGATAAAGGCCCTTGAATATAGGGCCTAACGACCAGGGTATGATTCCCCAGTGCCCAGATGCACAAAGTGATGCATGTGTCTGGAGTTTATTTGCAGTGGCAGGAAGCCCTTGCATGCCCATTCTCTCTCTCTCTCTCTCTCTCTCTCTCTCTCTCTCTCTCTCCTTGCAAATACATAAATAAAAAATGAAAAATTAATTTTGTGAGTGTGGATGTGTACAGGTGAGTGTACATGAATGCAGAGGCCAGGGAAAAACCTCATGAATGTTCCCTCAGCCATTGTCCACATTTTTTAAGACAGGATCTTTATTGTCCTGGGATCCATCGATTAAGCTAGACCAGCTGGCGAGTGAGCAGCAGGTATCTGCCTGTGTCTGACTCCCAAGCACTGGGATTGCAAGTAGGTCCCAGAAACCCCTGCACTGCTCATTTCAGTTCTGAATATTGATCTCAGATCACAATGCTAGCAAGGCAAGGACTTTAGTGGGCGAGCTATCTCCCTGGTCGGAGAATAGACTTTTGAACATTGCAATTAAAAGGTCTTCAGTTAATTGCCTTAAATGTTTTTTATTTGGTGTGTATAGTATGTGTGGTGCAGTTGAGGTGTAAGCTGAGATGTATGTTTATGTGATGTATGCAGATGTGTGTGCAGATGTGTGTTCCTTGTGTGCACGCGTGTGCAGGCCAGAGGGTAAGTCTGGGCTTCCATCTCTATCACTCAGAGTCATGTTGTTTCGTTGAGATGGTGTCTCTCAACACAGCCATGCATAACCATGTCTAGCTTTATATGTTGTGCTGGGGATCAAACTCAAGCAGTCTCAGAACCTCTCAGGCCCTCACGCTTGCACAGTAAGAAATCTTACTCACTGAACCATTTACCCAAGCAAACATTAACTATATATATGTGTGTGTGTGTGTTAAATATAAAATAAATTTAAAAATACATAATAAATTTATATATTTATACACACACACACACACACACACACACACACACACACACACACATATATATATATATATATATATATATATATATATTTAAAGTTTTGTTTTGGTTTTGAGGTAGGGTCTCACTCTAGCCCTGGCTGACCTGGAATTCACTCTGTAGTCTCAGGGTGGCCTCAAACTAACAGAGATCCTCCCACCTCTGCCTCCCGAGTGCTGGAATTCAAGGCGTGTACCACCACGCCTGGCTCTAAATTTATATTTTTGAGAGAGGGTCTTGCTAGGTAGCTTAGGTTGGCTTTAAACTTGTGATCCTCCTGCCTCAACCTGCTGACTACTGCGATTACAGATGTGTACCACTGCATCCAGCTATTATTTGAACAATGTGACTATGCATTAGTTTCTCAGGGCTGCCTTAAAAAGCTCTGTACCTGGGGTGCTTTCAAACAACAGGTATTTGTTATTTCAAGACTGGCAGAGCTTCAAGTATATCACCAGCTTCTGACAAGTGCAAGCTTTCTGGGAGGCGGCTCTCCTTCTCTGCCTATTTCAGTCCCCCAGGGTTGCACCTCTACACTCTGGCATTCCTGGGCTGGTGGCCAGATCACCCAACTCCTCACATCAGGACTCTTCCTTGTGCATCTCTGGGTACCAATTTCTCCTTCTTATGATGACATCAGTCATGTGGGTTCAGGAGACACTGCAATGTTCACATTTTTGCCATAAATATATCAGTAAAGACCTTCCTTCTAAATAATTCCACATTCTGAATTGTGGGGAGTTAGGATGTACCTTGTTGAGAGACATAACTAACTCAAAGGGAATGGATTATGAAAATCTAGAAAGCAACCTTAAAATTTTCTAATTTCAGGATGTCTTAATCCCAAGGCAAGATGCAGAGTAAAGTCATTTTTCTTATCTCGATGGCTCAAAGGGAATGTTGATTAATCAATGAATCAGAAAGATCACTCTCTCCCATAAGATAAATGGTAACCTCAAAGTGTTTTGTGATTCCCAAGGGTCTAAGAAAAAGGAGAGCATTCTAGGAGTATATAATACATTCATAGAACAGAACCACAGAAGTCATGTACCAATTGAACATAAACCTTCAATAAACAGCAGGGGGAAAAAAAAACCCAAGATGTTTTTGAAATGTTGCAAAATAAGAATTTTGAAGTCCATAGAAAAATTAAATAATGGCATAGCAGTATTACCAATTCCTTGCTCTATACTACTAGGTTAGATTTAAAAGACATAAATTTGGAACTAAATGTTTTAAACGTTTCATTTTCCTCCTTGCTCCTTTACAGATTTGATTCTTTGTTTAAAAAATTATTTATTTATTTGTCAACAGAGAGAGGATAGACAGACAAATGTACTCCAGAAGCATGCACCACTTTGTACATCTGGCTTTATGTGAGTACTGGGGAATCAAACCTGGGTCCTTAGGCTTTGCAGGCAAGTGCCTTAACCACTGAGCCACCTCTCCAGGTTACTTGGTTCTTTCTTTTGTTCACTGTTTCATGCCTCTGAGAAAAGTCTGATCATGTGTGGAATGGCTCTTCTATGAAATCCTTCTTTGTAGCTAATCTATATGACCTCTTCTAAGTAGACAAGGGCTGGAGAGATGGCTTACATATTATTTATGAACATGAATTTATATGCTATTTTCTTGTACAAAATCTCTCCCTGACTATAATTTAACAACATCCTGCATCTTTGGGGTTTGTGCTAGACTGGACATTTTCTGAAAATATTCAACTTCTCCTTGCATTTAGTATTTATTCATTAATTTACAATCAAGCCCCCATCCTCCAGAGAAGACCCCTATGTCTTCTTCTCTTAAGCAGTGATGTGGGATTCAAGCCATAACATACTTCCTCCTTTCAGGTGCAATATTTTCCAAGGTGATACTTCTAATTTCTGAGTAAACGACACTCAATTTCTCACCGGTAAATCCTCACAACGCCCTGTACATTCTATCTATCATTCACTACCTTCAATTCCAAGCACTTGCTTTTAAAATCTTCACTCCCTAAATTTAAAAAAACGAGATCCTTGTTTTATTTATCTTTTGAAAACCAAGGGCCAGGCTACAGAATGCTGACAATAAAAAAAGTTTATTGTGGAAGAAAGTAATTAGAGGTATGAAAATAGCAATATTTCTTGCCTGTCATTCATTTTAAGGAGAAAGAGCCGGGCTAAGTTTGCAGCTTTGTTGAATCACTTTTTTAGAAATACCTCATTGTTATCAGTGCATGTCATTGTTTGGGATTTGATTTCCAAGTAAACAGCACATTGAAAAAACAAAACACTTAGCAGATATTTAAGCTAATTATCCCCAATCTTGTCTGTAAATATGGAATGATCTGGAGATATTATTAAAGGTACAGAGATGGCGTCTCCTAACAAAGAAAATTTGTAAATAAAGTTTTAAATGGGGATGTCTAAGGAGCATTGGTAAAGACCCCAGTAATACAGCTGCATTCCTTTTAAAAAGATGTCTTCGTGGGCTGGAGAGATGGCTCAGTAGTTAAGGCACTTGCCTCCAGTGCCTAAGGCCCCAGGTTCAATTCCCCAGGACCCACATAAGCCAGACCCACAAGGTGGTGGCCCTGGTGCATTCTCTCTCTCTCTCTCTCTCTCTCTCTCTCTCTCTCTCTGTATCTCTCTGCTTGAAAATGAATAAATAAAATATTTTTTAAAATTGATGTCTTCGTGAATGTTTCAACCAGCCAGTATCTCCTTAGTTAAATGGCCCCAAGAAATTCTCCCATTCCACCTGATGCTAAGGAAACCTCTGTGGCTCTGGTGGCATCTGCCCTCGTCCCCTCCCGGCACTCCCATCCTCCATATGTCTTCCTGAGAAGCTTCAAACTTTCATGTGATCACAACTCATAACCCCCTCACCCATCCCATGGAACATTCCAGCAATCCCACTGAGGAGGGCTCTCAGTGGAATGGGGGCAGGGAGGACAGATATGGTGGTACCAATATGTGAACTGTATACATAAAGTTTCGACTTATTAAAAATAAACAAATTGTGGGCTGGAGAGATTGTTCAGTGGTTAGAGCACTTGCCTGCAAAGCCTAAGGACCTGAGTTTAATTTCCCAGGACCCACATAAAGCCAGATGCATGTGTCTGGAATGTGTTTGTAGTGGCTAGAGGCCCTGGCATGCCCATTGTCTCTTGAAATAAATAAATAAATAAATAAATAAATAAATAAATAAATAAATAAATAAATAAATAAATAAAATATTTAAAAAATAAATTTTAAAAAGAAAAAAGGGGGGGTGAATAACAAGCTGTGTTTCCTCTTTGAATTTCTTCATATTTATTTCAGAGAAACTTTGGGAGAAAAGGAATTATATACATATGATCATCTTGGGTTTTTTTATAAGCTAGAGATTTCTAAATGTAATGTTTTAAACAATGAATCAAATGGAAATTAATCCTGGCTTCTAAGAACATACTCTCTTCCTAAATACCTTAGTATTTGACTTCTATAAATTAAGTTTTGCTACTAAAGGATTAACGTTGCTCTTATTTGACCATGAAATCTACTCCATCAAGATAAACCTTTTTTAAGGCTGGGTGTGGTGGTGCATGCCTTTATTCCCAGCACTCAGCACTTGGGAGGCAGAGGTAGGAGGATCACCATGAGTTCAAGGTCACCCTGAGACTACATAGTGAATTCCAGGTCTGCCTGGGCTAGAGAGAGACCCTACCTTGAAAAACAAAATAAAACAAAACAAAATCTTTTAAAAATTATTTAAAGGAAGAGAGAGAGAGAGAGAACAAGAAAAAGAGAATGGGTGCCCCAGGGCCTCTAGCCACTACAAACAAACTCCAGATGTATGCAATGCTTTGTGCATCTGGCTTTATGTAGATGCTGGGGAATTGAACCCTGACTGTCAGGCTTTGCAAGCAAGTGCCTTTAACTCCTGTCTCCAGCCCAATAATTGACCTTCTAAGTAACATTTTAATATAAGAAGCATGATTTAGAATCATGGAACTTCCTCTGAAACCTTCCTGGAACTCTTAGGGAAAGTTATTTTCCTCTTCTTGGAAGATGCAATTCCTTCCCTTGTGAAAATACTACAGGACAGTTCAAACTGCGCTTGGTTCCTTCCTGCCTTTGCTGAATTGACTTTGAATTTGAAATCAGCTTTCTCCTCTAGTTCTCCAGATCTTAGATAGCAATTCCATTTTGTAAGGGGTTCTTGGCTCTCGAGAAATAACAAACATATAAAAGACAGTCACAATAAAGAATATGTATGAGCACTTCTGTTAATTGCCCGACAAAACTATCTGGCTGCTGATCACATCTGCGATGTTGATGGGGACATAAGAAAAACAGATCAAGTGTCAGGCTGAGCCAAATTTCAAGCAATCTCAAAGCATTCAACAGAATAGACCATGCTCTTTTTTAGTGATGCATCTTGGCGCATGTTTTTCAATATTTATTTACTTACTAGAGAGAGCGAGAGAAAGAGGCAGAGAGAGAGAGAGAAAATGGGCACGTCATACCAGGGCCTCCAGCCACTGCAAATGAACTCCAGATACATGTGCCACCTTGTGCATCTGGCTTTATGTGGGTTCTGGGGAATTGAACTGGGGTTCCTCTGCTTTGCAGGCAACTGCCTTAACTCCTGAGTCATTTGTCCAGTCCTTGGCACAAGTTTTGTAACCAATTGTGCATTATGCTATGAAGCCATACAAAGCCAAAATGGGTTCAAATAGGAATGAAGGGAAGGGTATAACATAAAACCCAGGGAGGGGGAGCTAGTGATGAAAGAAAGAAGCTATCCTGACGTGCAAATCAGAGGCAGAAAGGTAGAAGATAGCCTTCCAGAATGGTAATCTACTAAGCTTTTGACATTGGAAAAGAATTCTTAAATGAGACAATATTTGCAAAGTGCTGGAAACACAGTGAGACATATTTGAGATTCAGACACCCATCATATTCCAGAATCTAAGAACCAGACAAGTGGGAGAAGGAATGGGTCTTTTGTGTTGTATATTCAAAGATGAAAAATGAATCCAGTATGAATCTTTTGCACAGGGCTGTAAGGAAAGTGCTTGCCATACAGATAACAGGAAGCAAGCACTCGTACGAAAGCCAGGCAGAGTTCCTTGTGCCTACAATCCCAGTACTGGGAAGGCAAAGATAGGAGCATCCACAGAGCTTACTGGATAGTGTGACTAGTTAAATGAATGAGATTAATAAATTAATCTAAGCCATGACCTCAGAAAAATAAGGTGGAAAGTGATTTAGGCAGGTACTCACCATTGACCTGTGACCTTCATGGGCACACACAAGTACTCAGACACATACACACACGCAAACACAAAAACACTCGTGCACACCCATAAACACTTGGAAAAAAGAATGTTTTCTGTCATTTGTTGAATGAAAGTTAATCGGAGAGTTAAAAATAAATGAACTGGGAGGGTTGAGAGCTTGATAAACTTCTATAAAAGAGAGTGGTCATGTCATCCATTGTGCATGAACAAGGGACTGAGGGACTGGAGAGATGGTTCAGCAGTTAAAGTGATTGCCTGCAAAGCCTAACGATCTGGGTTCAGTTCCCCAGTACCCACGTGAAGCCAGATGCACAAAGTGAGTCATGAGCCTGGAGTTCATTTGCAGTGGGCGAAGGCCCTTGTGCACCCATTCTCTCTTGTCTCTACCTTTCTCTGCTTACAAATAAACAAATGCATATATCTTTTTAAAAAGTTAAAGGCAGGCCATCTGCTTGATATAATAATTGCAAATACGTGCTGAATTTTGGAACTCTCCATTAAAACAAACACTAAAGAATAAAATCAGAATAAAATGTCTCATGGACCCCAATACGAACATAGTGGGAAACGTCGCTGCTCCACTCTCATTTTAAGAAATAGGTCATCCATACCAAAAAGTCAACCGAGATGGCTCAGCATATAAAAAGTACCAGCTTGCAAAGCCTGATGGCCTGGGTTCAATTCCCCAGTTCAATTCTACCTACTTAAAGCTAGATGCACAAAGTGGCACATGTGTCTGGAATTTGTTTGCAGTGGCAGGAGGCCCAGGCACGTCCATACTCACTCACTCTTTCTCTCCTTTCTCTTTCTCTTTTCCTTTCTTTCTCTCTTTCTCTTCCTCTCTATATTATTAATATTAACAAAGACAACAGAGAAATATCAGAGTTCAATTGCACCATAGGTAAAATGAATTTAACAAACATAAACAGAGACTTCCACCCATAAGAAATGGAATACATGCTCTTGTCAGCAGCCCAGGGAACCTTCTCTAATATTGAACAAATTATATGCCCTATAATAAGTTTTAACTAATATAAAAGGATCAAGGTCACTTTTCAGAACTTGTCAGTGTAATAAAACTATAAATCTAAACCAAGTAAACAGGAATTGCATAAGTACTTGGAGACTGAACAGAACACGCTTAAAAATCCAGTAGTTCACTGAATAAATCGGAGAGCAAATGTTCCTAGAATCAAATGAAAATGACATCACAATCTACAGGAACCCCCAGAGGATTATAGGTAAAACAGTTCTAAGAAGAAAGTGTATAGCTCTGAGTACTCAGGTTAAAGGATCCATGACCTTGAATAAATAGCTAAATGATATACCTGAAAGTCTTAGAAAAAAAAAAAAACACAAGAATGAATCAAACCCAGTAGGTAAACCAAACATCAGTAGGTGACAAGAAACAATAAAGATGTAGGCAGAAGTTATTGAAATAGAGACTATAAAAACAATACAGAGAATGAATCAAACACAGATATTGTTTTTGGAAAAGATAAGTAAGATTGACCATACCTTAGGCAAACAAACCAAAATATAAAGGTAACACCCAAACTAATAAAATCAGACCCGAATAAGGAAATATTACAACAGTTTTCCAGAAATTCAAAGGCACATTAGGGGATACTTTGAAGCCTGTAAAAATCTAGTTAAATTTCTAGCTACTTACGACTTGCCAAAACTAAATTAAGATATTATAAACAAGTTACAGAGATACATAATAAACATTGAAACTATAGTACCAGAGAAAGCCTCCCCAGAAAGAAAATCTCAGGACCAGGTAGATTTACTGCTGAATTTAGGAACAAAATAACCTTTAAGAATAAAATAACATCAATCCTTCTCAAAATGTTCTACAAGTTACAGCATCAAAGAGCATGACCAGAACCAGCTAGACTCCAAAACTGATGGAGGATACAATAACAAAATCATAGAACAATTTTCCTGATGTATATAGACACAAATGTTCTTGATAAAATTTTCTCAAATCCTATTTGATAAAATATTTAGATCACATACCATGACTTGGTTGATTTTATTCCAGGAATGCAAGGTTGGCTCAACATATGCAAATCAATAGGTATAATATAACATAAATTTATGTTATAAATTAAACCTAAGGGCAATAATAATCACATGGTTAACCCTACAGATGCAGAAAAGAGTTAAGACAAAGGTCCACCTCCTTTCCTGATAAAAGTCCTGAAGAAACCAGGACTACAAGGAATATATCTCAACATAATAAAATTTATGTAGAATAAACCTATAGCCCATTATGCTAACATGGTAAAACACTGAGTGAATTTCTTGTAAAATCAGGAGCATTCCAAAGGTGCCCATTCTTACCATGTTTTTTCAGTAGAGTAACCGAGATCTTAGCTAAAACAGTACAAGAGAAAGAAAACGGATATAAATAGAGGAAAAAAGAGAATAAAACATCCTTATTTGACATAGCCCTATATATAATGATTCCACCAGAAAACTACAAGACCTGATAAATATCTTCAGCAAAGTAGCCAAATACAAAACATGTACAAATCAATAGTCTTTTTATCTACTCATAAGGAGCTTATTGAGAAAGAAATCAGGAAAATGAATTTGCATTCACACCAGCATCAAAAAAAAAGCCTAGGAATAAAAAAGGAGAGAAAAGACAGGATCTCTATGATGAAAACTTTAAAACTCTGAAGAAAGAAATTGAAAATACAAGAAGATGGACCGATTCCCCCATATCTATGGAGTATCAGAATTAACTCTTAAGAAAAAAAGAAGTATGTTCTGAAAACAATCTACATAGCTAATGTAATTTCCCATCAAAATTACAATTGCATTCTTCACAGAAATAGAAAATGTTAACCTTAAATTCAGAGGAAATCATACAAGACTCTGAGTAGCCAAAGAATCCTAAGAAGAAAAAAAAAATGAAGGCATCCAACCCCTTCTCTAAAACACAGCCAATGTAACTACATATGTATCGAAAACCCAAAAATCCACATGGCTAAAGACAGGCACCTAATTTTCAAAGAAGATGGTCATAAATATACATTGAAATGCAAAAGGCTCTTGAACAAATGGCACTGAGAAAACCTGTTACATAGCTGTGGAAGAATGAACCTTGATCAATATCTGTAACCCTGAACATTAATCAATGAAAAATAGATGAACAAAAGTCCTGTAGAGAATACCTGAAACTGCTAGAGGAAAACAGGTAAAACACCTCGAGATATAAGCATAGGCAAAGACTTTCTCAAAAAAAAAAAAACCACAACTAATAATGCAGGAGATCTTACCAGTCACTGACCATTAGAATTATTTCAAATTTAAAAAGTTCCACACATCAAAGGAAATAATCGCCAAAGTGAATAGAAAGCCTATAGGATGGAAAGTAAAAATCTTTTCCAGCTGTCCATAGGATAGGATATTAATATCTAGAACATATAGGATACTCCAGTAATTAAACAACCAAACAACAAATTATTTGATCAATCAATAGACTAAAGGACTGAGTAGGCTATTTATCTAAAGAAATTGAAATGGCCAATAAAAATGTGAAAAGAAAATGTTCCATATCTGAGCTATCAGAGACATGGAAATTAAGCTGCTTTAAGATTCTAAGGGACCACAGCCATTGATCAAGAAAGCAAATAAAACCAGCTAGAGAGGGAGGATCTGGGGAAAGGGAAACTTTCATACACTCTTGGTAGGAATGAAACCTGCTACAGCTACTATGGAAGCCAGTGTGGAGGTTCCTTAAAAGACTAAATAAAAAACGACCTTAGGATCAAGCTATCCACTCCTGGAGGAGGGCTCTGGGTCAACCAGCCACAGAGATGCTTGCAAACCACTGTTTATTGTTACTGTTTTTATTCACAAGAGGCAAGAAATGGAATTGGGCTAGATGTCCATCAGCAGATGAATGGAAGAATATGTGTCACATACCCATAGCAGAATTTCAGTCTTAAAATTGTAGTCATACAATTGTAGTCATAAAGGAAAATGAAGTCATGATATTTATAGGAAAACGGACCCAAATGGAGATCATTCATTATATTAATTTAAATTAGTTCAATTCAGAAAGACATATGCCGTATAATTTTTTAAATTGTACACACATAAACTATATGCATATATGTATATTATTTGTCAACTTGTATGTATGTATGCGCATGTGTATGTGTGTGTGTCTGTCTGGTGGGTTATGAAAGCAGCAAAGAGATTATGTGAGGAGAGGTAAGGATCTTAAGGAAGGAAAAATCGTACTGAACAGCGTGTGATATGAAAGTGTGAAGTGGACTCCTTGGGAGAAGGGATCGTAGGGCAGACAGATGAACAGGAATAATGCAAAACGACATAGTTATGAAACTAACAGCAAAACGTTTTCCTGGGGCTGGAGAGATTGCTCAATGGTTAAGGAGCTCACTTGCAAAGCCTGATGACCTGAGTTTGATCCCCAGAACCCGCATAAAGCCAGATGACAAAGTGGTGCATGCATCTGGAGTTCATTTGCAGTGGTTGGAGGCCCTGTCATTTCTCTCTCTCTCTCTCTCTCCCCTCTCTCTCTTTGCAAATAAATAAAAAATTCAAAACAAACTTTTCCTTTATTAACTTAATAATTAATTAAATTATTAATTTATTATTTATTAATTTATTAATAAAGGAAAGGCAGAACAGATTAGAGTATTTGTGGCTAAGTGGCTGGAAGATTTGGAACAAAGTGATTGTCACATAGACTAATAATTTCCAAGGAACTTTTACAAGCAAGCATCTCTAACCAGTGAGCCATCTCCCCAGCCCGCCAAAGGACTTTTGAAGGTTATATTCAATTTTCACACCTCTCAGCTAGAGCACCTGCATTCTGCATGCCAGACTAATATGCTCCTGGTGTGCACAAGGGTGTGGAGAAGACAGATGCACATTCTCATTACACATCATGGTATTTGGACAACTTTAAGAACTGCTACAAACAGATGCAGGACTAGAAATGGAAGGAAGAGTTAATAGATTTTGCTGAAGATGGTTCGCTATGGAAGGACCAGAGCGAGAGGAAAGTCATAGGCTCAGAACAGAGTTATTATTCACCTTAAGTTTCCTAAGTCGTTTTAATTGTGCTCTTCTTGGAAGATTTTCATCTCATCGTTGAATGGAAAGTAACTGAGGAATTACAATTATGGGCTTCTTTCAAAAATCTTACCTTTATTTAAAAATTCATGCTACTTTAACAATTTAATTTATTTTTGAGAATGGATAGTGTCAATGTTTAAAGATAAGGGCCTCCCAATTCATTGAAGAATCCATGAATAACTTAGCCCTGTCTGCAAGAACAAGAAGCGTTTATCAAGCAGTGTACAACCTGATACAGATGATTTGTCAAAGATATCTAAAGATATTAAAGAAAGCACCAACTAGATAAGAGCTATATAATATTTATGGATAGAAAGATTCAACATAATCGAAAGTATTTCTTTCTTCTCTCCAAATTGAACTGAGTCAGTGTGATGTGAATCAAATTGCAATAATGAGGTCTTCACCGCTTTGTCAGGATAATTCTCAAATTCACATGGGAGAAAAAAATTGTCAAGAACTGATCCAGACGACCCATGGAGGAAGTTATCCAGCAGATTGGGGAGGGGAGGGCAGCGGGGATTTGGGGATAACAACTCATTGTTTGCCCACTAAATATTGTAACTCATTATGGACAATAAAAAAATAAAAATAAAAAAAGAATAGATGAACCAGGCAGGAGAGATGGATCAGTGGTTAAGGCCCTTGCCTGCAAAGCCTAATGTGTCTCCAGTACCCACATAAAGCCAGATGAACAAAGTGGTGCATGCATTTGGAGTTTCTTGCAGGGACTGGAGTTTCTGGCATGCCCATACAAACTCACTCTATCTCTCTTCTCTCTCTTTATGACTATATATATATATATATATATATACATATATATATATGTATGTGTGTATGTATAAAGAATAGATGAACCACCACTAAGAATGAAAATATGGACAATCCATGTCCTATCAGACACCAGGTCTGACTATTAATGACTATTAATGATGTAGCAGCATTCACTCAGCGGAAAAGAGATGGTCCCCTGAAAACTACCTAAGGCTCATCAGCAGCTCCATTGTTAGAATATATCTATGCAGTCACTTCTCAATGCTATTACCGCATATAGCAGCAAATAAAACAGACAAAAATAACCCTTTTTAAAACAACAAGTATGGGCTGGAGAGATGGCTTAGCAGTTAAGGCATTTGCCTGCAAAGCAGAAGGACGTGAGTTCAGTTCCCAGTGCCCATGGAAATCCAGGTGCACAAGGTAGCACATGTGTCTGGAGTTTGTTTGCAGTGGCTGGAGGCCCTGGCATACTCATTCTTTCTCTCTGTCTCTCTGTCTCTCTGTCTCTCTCTTTCTCCCTCCCTCTTTCTCTCATACACTCTCTCAAATAAATAAATAAAATGTATTTAAAAACCAGGTCTGGTGGTACACAGTAGTATTCCCAACACCTGGTAGAAGGGTAAGGTAGCAAGATTGTGAGTTTGAGGACAGCATGAGCTATGCAGTGAGACTCTTATCTCAAAAACCATGACATCAACTACGGCCAACACCTCCCGCTCATGGACAGTGCCTGAGAAAGGCATGCCACATCCAGGAGAGAGAAAAAAGACCCATCAGTGAATGGGTTGAAACAATTCCTCACCTCAGAGAAAACATTAAAATTGCCTTTGCACTTCATCATACAAAAAGTAATTCCAGGGCCACAAAGAAGGCTCAGTGGTTATGGTGTTTGCCTGCAGAGCCTAATGACCAGGGTTTGATTCCTAAGTGCCCACATAGAGTCAGATGCACAAAGTGACACACGCATCTGGAGTTTGTTTGCAGTGGCTGGAAGCCCTGGGGAACCCATTCTCATTCTCTCTCTCCTCTCTCTGCTTGTGAATATATATTTAAATATATTTGAAAAAAAGTAATCCCAAGTAGATTATAGACTTAAACGGAAAGGCAAAAATAACTTTACAAGACAGAAAATAGTTTGATTGCCTTATGGTAACAAATATTTTTAAAATTATTATTATTATTATTATTATTATCAATCATGGGGATGGACCACAAAGCCTTATATATGCTAGGCAATTATTTTAATAATGAGCTACAGCTCCAGCCCTTAATTTTTATTATAATTTTAAAACATGGAGACAGATCTAAATTTCCTGGAGTAGCCTTAAACCACAGTCACCCAAGAAAAAAGTTTTTTAAAAAGAGAATGAAAAGGTTTTTTAAACAACGTTGAAAGTAGGGACACTGGTCCTCGAAAAGTCAATATAAATTAAAAAAAGACTAATACCTAAACTGTCAATGAGTTGATGTCCTTTATAAATGACAAAACTCCAGAAATTTCATAAGAAAAAAAAGTCTTAACAAAAAATGGACATTTCACAGGTGAAGGAGATTTTTATGCCAATAAGAATACAAATCACTAATAAACTTCCTTAGTGAATAGGGACATTATTACAAAATTAAAACTACTTTAGGGTTCTAACCCAGCATATACCATGAAAAATTTAAATTATACCACAGTGCTAGCTATTGAAAAAGATATAGCAGAATAAGGGGTGGTAAAACTGGCAACACTTAAAAATATACTTTTATTTATTTATTTGCAAACAGAGCAGGGGAGATGAATGGAACAGACAGAGCCTCTTACCACTGCAAATGAACTCCAGATGCATTACATGGGTACTGGGGAATCGAACCTGGGTCATCAGGTCTAGCAAGCAAGTGCCTTTAGCCACTGAACCATCTCTCCAGCCCCCAGTATCACTTTAAAAAAAATCAATTTATTTATTTACAAGGAGAGTGGGGGGGGTGCACCAGGGCCTCCAGCTACTGCAAACAAATTCCAGATACATGCACTGCTTTGTGCATCTGGCTTTAGGTGGGTACTGGAGTAACCAACCTGGGTCGTTAGGCTTTGCAGGAAAGAGCCTTAACCTCTGAGCAATCTCTGCAGACCACCCCCACCCCAGCACCGGTTTTGATAACTTCTACAGAAGGAATTTTATCATTGTGAGGAAGGAAACCTATTCCTAGGCAAGACCATAGAGAACCTCAATCCAAGTGTATATGAACATGAGTGTTACAGGTATGTGTACATGTATGTTAACCAGACGATCTTTGTAATGGCAAAGCAAGGATCCGGGTACCCATCTGATGTACTGCAGGCCTATATTCTAAGGTCTGCTCATCTACCTGATCAGCTATGCAACATGATAGCAATACATGAATACATGTGTGAACAGGAATGACTCACAGTCACGTTGAAAGAAACAGGAACAACGAAACTGAAGCTCATTTTGTCTATTTCTAGGATTTTGTACGCTGTGCTTTTTCCACAATGCCCCAAACAATTCACTAGAGAATCTTTTTTTTTCCCAAAGTACCCATTTAGACATTTTTAGAATAATAAACATGGGAATAATGAATGTAATTTATACTTTTATTTTAAAGATTTTTTTTGAGACAATGTCTTAGAGCCCAGGCTGGACTGAGCTCATTTTGCAGTTTAGAATGACCTTGAATTTGTAATCCTGGAGTTGGTTTGCAGTGGCTGGAGACCCTGGCACACTCATTCCCTCTGTCTGTCTGTCTGTCTGTCTGTCTGTCTGTCTGTCTGTCTCTGTATGTCTCTTTCTCTCTGTCTCTCTTTCTGCTTGCAAAAAATAAATAATTTTTAAAAACCTGCACAATCGCTTAAGGATAAGTGGATGGTGTTTGTCTAGGATGCTCTACAATTTACATGTAATATACATATATTATATATTTCACTTTTAGAATTCAAAGAGAGTTTGTGAAATGAGTTTCTAACGAAACTCTAACACAGATCCTGAAACAACTGAATAATTATATTGCTTTTATCTTTATGCATTTGGGAAAATGTATCCTGGGATGGTTTAAGATCGTGAAAATTAACTAAGTAAAAACAGCAATTTTATCTTCCTATTCTTTTGTTGGTAAGAGAAGAATGGGGAGAAGACAGGATGGAGCAACCATTGGGGGGGTGCTCTCTGTCCCAACTCAGAGCTCTCTATATCTAAGCAAACCTAAAATATAATGACACTATTCAAATTAAGCTCAATTCCATTACATTTTAGGAAGTATTCTAATTTTATAATCATGATTTTGAATTTGTATATATCTTCTTATCACATGCTAGACATGTTAAGTGAAAAAAAATGAATCATATGTCCTGGAGATCCTTTCATCCTATTTCTTTTAAAAATATTTTTTTAAAAATTTATTTGTAGGTATATAGAGACAAAGAGAAGAGAGAGAGAGAAAGTGTGTGTGTGTGTGTGTGTGTGAGAGAGAGAGAGAGAGAGAGAGAGAGAGAGAGAGAGAGAGAGAGAGAGAGAGAGAATGGACATATCAGGGCCTCCTGCCACTGCAAACCAACTCCAGATGCATGCATCACTTTGTGCACCTGGCTTTACCTGGGTACTGGGGAGTCAAACTCAGATCCTTCTGCTTTATAGGCAAGTGTCTTAACCACTGAGCAATCTCTCTCTAGCCCAGTCTCTTTCTATCTCTCTGTTTGTAGATAAATAAAAATATTCAAAAAATTAAATCATTATTGATGCAAGACTTAACCTTTAATTAGAAGACTTAACTAGATTAGATAATATGATCATTTAGAAGCCCAATACATTGTTTAATATGAACATAAATTCAATTACAGAGACTCATAACTGTCACATTGTCCTCATGAAAAGAAAACACACAATTAAGTTATTATTAATTACTTTTGGGGCCATATTCTGCAGTGGTTTGAATAAGGTGTCCTCCATATACAGGTGCATTTTGAATGTTTAGTACCCAGCTGATGGCAATTGGGGAGGTGGAGCCTTGCAGGAGGAGGTGTGTTGTTGGGGGTTTGCTTTGGGGGTTCTAGCCAGCTCCCCTTTGCCAGAGTTCAGCTCAATCTCCTTCTGCTGTTGTCCACCTGCTGTTGGCCAAGAGGTGATGCCTGGCCTCTGCTCATGCCATCTTTTCCCTGCCATCATCAAACTTCCTCTTGAGTTTGTAAGCCAAACTAAGCCTCTTCCCCCAACTAGCTGCTTTTGGTTGGGTGTTTATTTAGTAATGCGAATGTGACTGTAATATACCCTGAACCATGATTTACCAAGACCTGTCCTGCTCCAAAATCCTAAATGCACCACTCAGTCTGTCCACGAGATTTCTCTATTCACCGGTTTTCCTGGGCTTTTAACCTCACTCAGAACAGTTCGTTCTAGTTGGAATTCTTCCTTCCACATCTTGCCTATGAACTGATGGTTTGGGTACCTCAGCTGTTCCCTTATCCTCCTGTGCCATTAGATTTAGACATTACCATCAACCTGGATTTTCAGCAACTTTGATTATCGTGGGTTTTAGCTTTACAAGTTACTGATTAAGCCTGGTTCCTTTCAAGTACCAAACCCTGCCTCTAATAGGAAAATATTACACAAGGTAATTAATCTCTGTAAGTTTGATTGTTTATAAATAAAATAATAACGTTTGACATACAGGATTGTTATAAGGATTAAGTGAGATTATATTTGCAAAAAGTTCTAGTATAGAACACTTTCTTGATTTAGCCAAACAAATGAAACCATTGTGCAGATGTTCTGTTGGTTTCCACGTGCTTATCAATTTCCTTCCAATATCCTGATTTGTTTTTTAATCTTTAAGTCACAACACTCTCTACTATTTCATTTATATCCCAAAGACATATATTTATCATGGTTTAATGCACGTATTTTTAATATTTTCTTTACTTATTTCCTAGGGGGAAGAGAATGGGCACACCAGTGCATCTTGCTAACTGCAAACAAACTCTAGATGCAAGTGCCACTTTGTGCATCTGGTTTTATGTGGGCACTGGGGAATTGAACCCAGGCCATCAAGGCTTTGTGAGCAAGCATCCTTAACCACTGAGACATCTCTCTAGCCCATATATATATATATATATATATTTCTAATTCTTGTTTTTTGTTTAATGCTGATAACAAGTTTATAATTGCTACAGAGGCCAATATATTGGTGGCCCTTCAATGGCCCTCTAACTTTGTTCCCTGTAACAGGTTTACATTTTCTCATCGAGAATTCCTTCCTAAGTAATCTTGTCTTCACAGGAAAAAAAAAAAACACAGTGATTGCATTAGGTGTAATTTTCAGCTCTTTGAAAAAGGAGAAATTAACAAGAAAATCTATCTGGCAGAAGCTTTGGTTTGCTCAAACTCCTGTTCTCAAATCAAACCTTTTAGATGTGGAAGAAATGGCAACTTCTATTTTAAGATTTCCAATCCCAGCAACAGGTCCCTTTTAAGAATAAAACCTATTCCATTTTCTCCTAAGTAGAAAGCAGTTAGAATCTGTCAATCAAAGCACAAAACTTCCACCAGGGAAAAAGCATTCTAGAACATAAAGCCAGGCATTGATCTAAGTTAAATGAAAGGTGCATTTCTATTTCTTGCCCTGGTTCAGGGGCAGCATGAGCTTGGAAGAGCCTACCTACATGTCAGGTTTCTGGCCTCTGATCTGACACCATGTTTGATGCTTAAATTTTGTTATCAACTTGAACTGTTCAGTAATCTTGGGTGGGTCTCTGAGGATGTTCACAGGAAGGCAGCCTCTCAGTAGGGGGCAGGATGTAAGGAAGCTCAGGGAGCTAGAAATGAACATCCCTTCCTGGGAGGGCAGTGTAGGAAGGAAATTCCAGAGACTCAGGAAGCCAACAAGTCTGGGATAGGGTTGCAAGACCCCCTAAGGCTATATGAAGGGGGAGAAACTCTTCTCTTGCTTCCCTGATGCCTCTTTACTGCTACGTGTGTGGTGTTGGTGATGGTTTCTCTCTCTGCTTGGACCTGTGAAAGGGGACCAAACTGTTTCACCATTGTGGAACTTCCCCTGGATCTGTAGCTTCAATAAATCCCTTCCTTCCATAACTGTACCTGGTTTGGAGGTTCCTCCCAGAGGTGTGTGGCTGACTACGACACCATGTGCACCAGATCCTTGAGTGATCTCAGTGTCCCTGTACACCTCTAGCCACCAGGGAATAGAGTTTCTGGTCAGCAAGGTCCCTGTTGCAAAGCAAGCATCCGCTTGGCCCTAATTTTCTGACCACACCCAAGCAGGCTTTCCCAGTGCAATTCACATTCCCTTCTGGTTTTGCAATGAAGACTCTGGTCACCTCTCTTTAAAGGAAAGGATGGGTGCTTTTAGTGTTGCAATGAGGAACAAAAGCCTGGAATATTCCATGTTCCCCTGTCTCTCTCCCAGCTCCAATAACTGTTGTTTTTTTTGCAATGTTTTCACTTGCCCTTCTATAACCTTATTTTCCAACAAGTCATTTCCACCCCCCTCTCTGTGTGTCTCTCTCTCACAGCACCTTGAACCAGATCCAACTCAAGGCCCAACCACTCAAAACAACTTCAGAAATGTTAACAATTTTTCCTCTGTCCTTTGTGAGTAAAGTTCCATGGTTATCATCTCTTCTCCATGAGTTTAGCTGAACAAGACAAAATGGATGGAGACTTCTATTTTTCATTATTCATAGTAAGATTTCTAAGCATAATCCCACCCTAATCCAAGTGCATGCATGATCACATATATGTCTCTATAATGCATTTGGGAAATGTGTGATGATCTTAGGTCTGTTTAAAAACATAATAGACAAAGGGGGAAAATGTAGTGTATGATCATTAACAATGAAAATTTTTTTTGTTTAAAAATTTTTCACTGTTAATGGTCTTGGACTATAGATAATGGAGTCTCAGGAACATGAAGGAAGACAGGGGAAGAACCAAGGCTTCCTGAAGGTTTCTGTCTAAGGCCTGCTTCACAGGATAGATGACGGATGCACCAGGGCCTCCAGCCACTGCAAATGAACTCCAGATGCATGTGCCACTTTGAGCATCTGACTTCAAGTGGGTACTGGGGAATCAAACTCAGGTCTTTAGGTTTTGCAGGCAAAGGACCCAATCACTGAGCCATCTCTCCAGTCCAAGTCTGCCTCTCTTCCTGGGTCAATCAAGGATCTCCAGTGACCCGATGACTTTTATGAGTAGTCAAAGGTAGAAGGTACTGGTAAGGGGAACAATTCCTTCAAAACCAGAATGACTCAGAGATACAGGAGAGTTTGTGGAGGGAACCTAGGTGCATACGGATTGGCCACCTCTATGCCCTCTAGGCATCCATGGCATAGAAACTAGAAGTGTTGGGCTGGAGACATGGCTCATAGGTTTAGACACTTGCTTGCAAAGCCTAATGACCTAGGTTCAATTCCCTAGTACCCATGTAAAACCAGATGCACAGAGAATGCATGCATCTGGAGTTCCTTTGCACTGGCAGGAAGCCTTAGCATATCCCTTCTCTCTCTCTCTCTCTCTACTTGCAAATAAATTGAAAGAAAGAAAGAAAGAAAGAAAGAAAGAAAGAAAGAAAGAAAGAAAGAAAGAAAGAAAGAAAGAAAGAAAAGAAAAGAAAATAGAAAGAGGAAGAAAGAAAGAAGGAAAGAAATTGGAAATGTCAAGCTTGGTGATTAGTTGTCCATAAATAAGAACTGAAGGAAAACATAAGGCAATTCTAACTCATAGACTTCTCTCCACCTTGATTATTTTTATAACAGATTACCTTTATACTTTTTAATCAAGTCAACTCTATATTTGTTCATAATAGAATTCAGATCTCCAGGGCCATGAATCAAAAAGAGACAGAGTAAACCCATGGCCTAGGATATAAATGTCATTTATAATTAACTATTGTGCCATAATGATATCAAATCTATTTTCAAAGGACATGGAGAAATATTCATGTCTAAGTACCCAGTGAGCAATAAAAGTACGTGATTAACTGTTCATTTATCAATCATCAAACCAACAGATAATTAAATGTTCTAACTATTCACTATATGTATTAAATTGTTACAAAACCTGCGGTGCTTCCCAGCCAAGGCTAAAAAACACACATGTGTTTTAAAAGCAATTAAACTGAGAGGGGAAAAAAATCTGAAAAATCTGGAAAAACAATGTTCATCATCTGGAGAGATGGCCTGCAAAGCCTAATGACCTCAGTTCGATTCCCTAGTACCCAAATAAAGCCAGATGTACAAATTGGAGCATGCCTCTCAAGTTTGTTTGCTATGGCTAGAGACCCTGGCATCCTCATTTGCTCTCTCTCCCTCCCTCTATATTTGTAAATAAATAAATTAATTAATTTAAAAAAACTCTTTCATCAGTGTTCACACATGCCAAGGAGCCACTGTGTCACCAGACAGCCATAGACTCAAACCCTACTTGGTATTTGTCCCCACAATGAGACCTCAGCCCATCCACAGCTTTAAGCTTTGCTGTCTGGGAGATACTGAAGCCAGCAAGAGCCCTTAGCCTCGAGACTTTGTCTAGTTCTCTGTGTCTCTCTGTGTGTCATGTGGCAGTGTGGGAAGCATGTCTTCTACACATACACCTGAGCGCTGGACCACATCTGGAAACATCCTGGGCTTTGTCTTCTCTCTGGATCTTACATTCAAAGTGACCCCACACCTTGCTTGCTCCAGGAAAATGCACTCTCCTCCCCTGACTCATATCCCAGCAAAGGGATTATTCACAGCAGATATATGGATAGAGATCTTAGGGATACACGCTATATCTGTCTTCCATCACTGACCAAGGAAAAGTCAATGGTCATGAAAGGCTTTGAGGAATCTCTCCAGAGTCCTGGTCAGTGTACACTGGATCACCGGCTAGTCCTTCATTCTGTGGTAGTTTACTACAAATTAAATACTCAGTCTTGTCTATAAATTTTAATCTAGATACACAGGCAAAATGCAATGTTACAAGGCAAAGGAAGTGTTTAGATCATTAGAATAACGGCAGCTTTGTCTGAGACATTATGAACGTGGAGATAAAGAATCCCAGAGAGAGAGAGAGAGAGAGAGAGAGAGAGAGAGAGAGAGAGAGAGAGAGAGAGAGAGAGAGAGAGAGAGAGAGAGAGAGAAGGGGCATACCAGGGCTCTAGCCATTGTAAACAAACTCCAGATATACATGTCACTTTGTGCATCTGGCTTTACATGGGTACTGAGGAATCAAACCTAGGTCCTTAGGGTTTTGAAGGCTACCACCTTAACCACTGTGCTATCTCTCCAGCCCTATGCCAGAATCTTAACAGATTATGTAATAGCCATGATGGTAATATTCATAATTTTTTTAAAAAATTCACCGACCTACAACCAAGGCTGTTTATTGAAGTAAGATTCAGTTTTAAAATAAAAGCATGTTTCAGATTTAGGTTTAATCAACTAGTTATAATTTATGACCTAATTAATGAGATGCTTCATTGCTTTCCCTGATGGGATCACTCAGCCATTATTTTCAAGTGGTATCATCATGTGATCTAAAAAGTTTCATGATTCCCAAGGCACTGGGATTTGTTAAATGAATCAAACAATATCTCTGCAACTCAGTAACTATTGACAGCTAGAAACTATCATTGCAGGGCTGGAGAGATGGCTCACCAGTCAAGGCACTTGCCTGCAGAGCCTAACAACCCGAGTTCAATTCCCCAGGACCCACATAAAGCCAGATGCACAAAGTGACACATGCATCTGGAGTCCACTCATAGTGGCTGGAGGCCCTGGCGCACCCATTCTCTCTCCTCTCTCTCTCTACTTGCAAATAGATAAATAAAATTATTTTTAAAAATAAAATAAAATCCAGCCAGGTGTGGTAGCAAATGCTTTTCATCCCAGCACTCTGAAGGCTGAGGTAGGAGGATTACTGTGAATTCGAGGCCAACCTGGGGCTACAAAGTGAATTCCAGGGTGAAACCCTACCTCCAAAAAAAACTACTTTAAATTAAATCCAAAGGCACATTAAACATTCTAGTGCACACCAAAAGTACAGAAACCACACACAGAATAACAAATGCCACACCAGGATAATGGCTCCAGAGGTCATGGTGAGAATGAGGCAGATATTTTGAGTAAAGAAAGCCTTGCTTCCATGAGAAAAGGCTTTGAAACTCAGACATGAGGGTTAGGTGAGACCTCAGGAAGTGGGAGGAGTGGGAAGTCAGAGGAAAATGGTGGAGGGGAAGGCGTTTAAGAAATGGTCTCAGGCTGGAGAGATGTTTCAGTGGTAAAGGAGCTTGCTTGCAAAACCTAAGGACCTGGGTTCGATTACCCAGCGCCCACGTAAAGCCAGATGCACAAAGTGGCACATGCATCTGGAGTTCATTTGCAGTGGCTGGAAGTCCTGGTGCGCCCATTCTCTCTCTCTCTCTCTCTGTTTGCAAATAAATAAATAAAAATATATTTTTTAAGTAAAAAGTGAAAGAAATGTGATCTCAAGCAACAGGGCCACCCATGATTGAAGTGGTGGACAGAAGTAAAGGCTTCCTACCTTTTAAAGACCTCGAGTGTGTTTTAAAATGGGCGACAGTGACCTCATAGTCTCGAAGGTGTAAGGCCATCTGCTTGTGGAGGGAGGGCAGTGACACACATCAGTGACATCTGACAACGCATGATCGCTGAAGAGCAAGCGATGACCAGGAAGATTGGGTGAACTTGCAAAGAGCAATGAACAGAATTGGCAAAATGCCTTAGAAGCCCTTCCACTTTGTTTGTTAAAAATCTTTATTATCCAGGGCTGGAGAGATGGCTCAGTGGTCAAGGCACTTGCCTCCAGTGCCTAAGGCCCCGGGTTCAATTCCCCAGTACCCAAATAGGCCAGACCCACAAGGTGGTAGTCCTGGTTCTCTCTCTCTCTCTCTCTCTTTCTGCTTGCAAATGAATAAATAAAATATTTTAAAAATTCTTTATTATCCATAATTAGATACACGATATGAGCATCCTTCTACTTTCTATTAGCAAACACATTTCAATAATTCAAATTATGAATCTTTATAAGTTATAAAGAACTATCTTAGTTTTGAATTATTTTCTTCAGCTTCCCAATTTCAAATGGCAACATTTCAGGTAAGGATAGACGGTTGGTGAGAAAAGTTTAAACATAGTTCTTTGTTTAACAAGAGGAAAAAAATTCACAATTAATAACTGTAGAAAACACAGATGCTTTTGGAGGCTTGGTCATTAAGGAAATCAAATTTAGGAGAAAGTGCTAGCAAGCATTATATAATACATTTCCTAGTGAAACATTTCTATGTGAAGATACAATGTCACTGAGCCCTGTGGCTGTAATTGGACTTAATGACAGTGAAGAACCGCCATTCCTCAATTCTAAACAAAGCAGGACTTGTGCCCAACAGAAAGAAGGAAGATCCTCAGTTTTCATCACTCTGGGTCTGGAAAGAAAATCCCATCTCAAGTTCCCAAGTATGAATTTATACCTGAAGGAGTTATCTTCATTTCACAAAACACATTTAGGCAGAGTCAATAAATGGTGGGGGACTTTAAAAGTCATTATTAATTTCTAATGAAGATCAGTGTGCTGTAGTTTCCTATGGCCTTCAGGCAAGTAAACCTGGAAGAATTGTTTTCTCAAATTCTTTCACAATTGATTGATGGGTAGCAGCAAAGGTCTTCATGTTCCCTGGCAATCAGATCCATATTAAAGAGGGGACATCTCGCACACTATAAGGTGGCTCGTCTTCCACCATTATCTATCCAAGAGTTCTTCCAACCCCATATTTGTAGAGCAAGAGAGAAATGTTTCAATCAATCAATCAATCAATCAATCAAATCAAATAAACCGGGCGTGGTGGCACACACCTTTAATCCCAGTACTCAGGAGGCAGAGCTAGAAGCATGGCCAAGAGTTCCAGGCCAGCCTGAGACTACATAGTGAATTCCAGATCTGCCTAGACTAGAGGGAGACCCTACCTTGAAAAACCATAATAAGAAGAATGTTATTAATAAAATCAAAGTGAATCTTTCTTTTTCCAATATAAACCATACACACTTTTCTGCAGGTCACTGAACTGTAAATGTTGGTTCAAGCTACAGCCTAGCTTTGCTATTTATTGATTGAACTCCCACCTACTCAGAGCAAGCAGGGGATGAGCCTGTTATCCATCGCTTGGGATGCAGCTACTGAATATGTGAAAATGAGGAAGTGGAGAAAAGCCCCCCAAAACATCCGTTTTAAGCAGAGTGCTTACAGAACACCAAACCATGAACGCATATTGTTAAACTGATAAGTGATGTGTGACAAGTTAAAAAAAAAGTCAGACATGGTGGCACACACCTTTAATCCCAACCCTGGGGAGGCAGAGGCAGGAGGATGACTGTAAGTTCAAGGCCAGCCTGAGACTGACTACATAGTGAATTCCAGGTCAGCCTGGGCTAGAGTAAGACTCTACTTCAAAAAACCAAAAAAAAATAAATAAATAAATAAAATCCAGTATCGCTTTAATCACTACAACTTTAACACATTTATAAAACATTTTTATTTATTTTCAAGGAGAGAGCGAGAGCGAGAGCGAGAGCGAGAGCGAGAGCGAGAGCGAGAGCGAGAGCGAGAGCGAGAGAGAGAGAGAGAGAGAGAGAGAGAGAGAATGGGTACACCAGGGCCTCCAGCCCCTGCAAACAAATTCCAAATGTGCCACTTTGTGCATCTGGGTTCTGGGGAATGGAACCAGGGTCTTTCGGCTCTGGAGGAAAGCACCTTAACCACTAAGCAATCTTTCCAGGCCAACTTTTACATTTCTAAAATTTCCAAAAAACACCTTCTAATCTGTTTTTCCTTCAAGGTACTATAAAACAACCGCATCAATTAATGCCAATTATTCAATTATTGATGTAAAATAAATCACAAGCTACTCTTATAAAGGGACAAACCCGTAGATCCAAATTGTCTCCTCTTTATTTTTCATTTAAAAAATTTCAAATAGTGAGTTCACAATAAGATAAATTATTTTTACCCATTAATATTCTATGAAGATGTAACAATCATTCCTTTTATTACCTTTTAAAGAAAAATGAAAGCATTTTAATCAAACAAGATTTTTCCTAGCCAATTTTAGACTATTATTCTGGACAGGTATACACTAACCCTTTGAATTTAATAACTGATTTGGTTTGGAATAGAGCTATTACGTTCTTGGAAAATTTGAATATCTAAGGAGGTTGGTCGGAGTAAAAATTGAATATTGGAAGAAAATCAAAGAACAAGGCATTTATTGGAAACACAATGGAATTAACTGGAAACTAAGGGAACACGATCATAAGATGGGAATCAGTAAATTCTGTTGATTTATTATCTAAAGAACATCAATGAGAATGAAAGCCAAAATTGAAACCTCTAAATGAGACAATTACGAGGGACATTTTCTTTCATAAGGTACAAATGCAGAATAAAGAAAAAGTGAGTGAGGTTTGAGTTACACGTTGGCTAAAGCTAATAGAAAAATCATGAGATAATCAACTTATAGAAAATGGGTTTATTTTCACCCAGACGTCTGGAAGTTCAAATTCATGATTGGTTTGCCTTATTTTTTGGGGATCTGTGGTGAGGTAGTGTACTATGGTGGAGGTGTGGGGTGGAGTAAAACTTCTCAGCTCATAGAGGAAGGTATCAGACAGGAGGAAGGGGTCATGTCTCAGTCCTTCTTGAAGGGCTGTTCCAGTGACTCAAAAGACCCTCTATCAGGCCCCACCTCTGAAAGACCCTACACCTTCTATTTTCATAGGTTAGGGAACACGTTTTTAACATATGGGCTTTTATTTTTTAATTTGTAAACAGAGAGAGACAGAGAGAGACTAGAAAGAGAAAAAGAGAATGGGCTTGCCAGAACCTCTAGCTGCTGCAAACAAGTTACACACACACACACACACACACACACACACACACACACACACACACTTTTGTGTATCTGGCTTTATGTGGGTGCTGGGGAATCGAACCTGGGTCAATAGAATTTGCAGGTAAGCACCTTAACCATTGAGCAATCTCCAGCCCTCCACATGGGCTTTTGAGGGGTTCTTTTCCTAACCATAGCGTGTTTCAAGAAAGAAGAGAGGCCACCAATCTGAATTACACTTCAGAAGCATAATGAGGACCCCCCCAAAAATTATGAACATTACATAGATAGTTTTTTACTTGTTTTGGGCTCTTTTGAGACTGGGTATCATGTAGCCCAGGCTGACTTTAAATTCACAGTGCAGCCAAGAATATTCTTGCATTTTTAAATTTTGTTTATTTATTTGCAAGCAGAGAGAGATAGAAGAGAGACAGACAGAGAGAGTGGGCGCACCAGGGCTCCAGCTGCTGCAAAAGAACTCCAGATGTGCATCTGGCTTTCTGTGGGTACTGGGAAATCCAACCCAGACCATTATGCTTTGTAGGCAAGTGTCTTCCTCTCTGCTTTCTCATATATGAGAGTGAAAAAAATCAACCAGTAAAAATGTAACAGCTCCCAATTCTTACAAAGTCAGGCTGTACCCATATGTTCCTGCTGGACTGTTGAAGTTATTAGAAAGTGCTTAGTTACTGAGAGCTCCCTACAGTGAAGCCCAAAAGATTTCCCTTTATGAAAGCAGAAGATAAATCTAAGGCCCAGATAAATGGGTATTCTTCCTGCTGACTCATTTGCATGAATGAAGGAAAACATTACAAAACCTCAAGGAAGAGAAAAACCAGCTAATGAGGCCATTTGTGCTAATTCATTAACAGGAACATTTCCAATTGATTAGCACAAAGTGTTAGCAGAAAACCTCCAGAGTAAAAAACGAATTTGCAAGCTCAGAGACTGCTCCCCAAGACGGAGAAAACCCCTGGGAAAGAGATTGCTGAGTTAAGAGAAGCCAAGCATCATCTGGCCTCTTTTGCAAATGAAAATCCAGAAAGAAGGAAGGAAGGAAAGAAGGAAGGAAGGAAGGAAAGAAGGAAGGAAGGAAGGAAGGAAGGAA
>PVHP010010020.1:24046-48907 GCA_004024765.1 Zapus hudsonius | reverse complement strand
CCACAGTCATATCGGGGAGGATCCATAGGGAACCCAGTAGACAATGACAGATGAACAAGGGACCTATAATCACAGTCATTCAATCAACACAGGATAGGCCATTGAGACAGAAACCAAGGATTTTCGACACAAGGACCCCTAAGTTCGCAACATTAAAGCAGCCTTATTACTCACCCACCACGACTCAGGGAACTGAGCGGAAGAGGGGGCGGAAAGATTGTGAGAGCCGTGGTGGGGGAGATTGTCCAGAGGCATGGCACCCCTCAGTAACAACACACTTGGGCCAGGAAGACCGGCTGAGTACTAGGATATCCAGGATCCCTTGCCACAAGGACTAATACAGACAGCCCATGGAGGAGGATATCCAACTGATCAGGGATGGAGAGGGGGGGAAATGAGGAATTTGGAATAACAACTCATAGTTTGCCCACTAAAAAATGTAACTCATTATGGACAATAAATATATATTTTAAAAAAAAGAGAACAGCTAGGTATGGTGGCATACAGCTATAATCTGAGTACTTGGAAGAGAGAGGGAGGAGGATCATGAGTTCAAGGTCAGCCTGTGTTACAAAGTGAAACCTTGTCTTAAAAAATAAAAATGAGGCAGGCATGGTGGTACACTTGGGAGGCAGAGATAGGAGACTCTATATGAGTTCGAGGCCACCCTGAGACTACACAGTGAATTTCAGGTCAGCCCAGGCTAGGTGAGACCCTACCTCATCTGAACAGATATTTCTCCACAAAGAAAGCATGTACAAACAGCCAATAAACACATGAAAAGGTTCTTGACCTCATGTGTCATTAGGGAAATGCAAACCAAATGACAATGAGAACCACTTCATACCCATTAGGATGGCAGCATCAGAAATCAGATGGTAACAAGTGTTGGTGGATCTTCAGGAAAATGGAGCAGTTTCTATGGAAACCAGCCTGACAGTTCCTCAATTGATTAACAAAATGATCTTACATAAAGAATTACCATGTAACCCAGAATCCACACCCAGGACATATGAAACCACATGTCCACATAAAAACTTGTAAATAAATGTTTATAGCAGCATTATTGCATAATAGGCAAAAGTAGCAACCCACCCAAATGTTTATGACCACCAGATCAATGGAAGAACAAAATGTGGTATATCCATGCAATGGCACATTAGTCAGCCATAAAAAGAATGCAATGTAAATATATGCTACAGTGTGGGTGAACCTTAAAAACATCATGCTAAGTAGAAGATGTCAGTCGCAAAAGTCCCTGCACTGTGTGATTCTGCTTATATGAAGTATCCAGAATAGGCAAATCCATGCAGTCAGAAAATAGACAAGTGGTTGCCTAGCCCTGGGGGCTGGTGAGAGGGGGTGTTGGTAGAAGTAGAAAGTGACTGGTGAAATGCATATTTTTTGGGATAATAAAAATGTTCTGGAATCAAATAGTGGTGATGGCTACACACATCTGGGCATATACCAAGAACCACTGGATTTGAATGGGTGAATGGTGTGCCTTAGGCTGTTAGGAAAGAAGAAGGTGGATCACCATCCTATTGCTTTCCAGCACAACAGTCCTTCCCATTGCTTCCCGACACACTAGACTTAAGTGCAAAGCCCTGAGTGATCTGTCATCATGTTTCACTTTCCTTGCTTGTGCTTTTCCCTCTGCCTGGAACACTTCTTACAGATGATTTTTTTTCAAGGTAGGGTCTCACTGTTGTCCAGGCCGACCTGGCTGGCCTCAGATTCACAGTGATCCTCCTACTTCTGCCTCTCCAGTGTTGGGAATAAAGGCATGCACCACTATGCCCAGCTCCCAGATGGTTTTTTAAAATGTTTTTATTATTTTTTTAAAAAAAATTATTGACAGTTTCTGTGGGACCCTGCTAAAAGGGGCATGGAGGATGTAGGGTTTTGCTGAGTCTGGCAGACTTCTGGGACTGTCTCCTTCTGATAAGGAAGTTGAGGCAAAGTCTGAGAGCCCCTATAAATCTTAGCAATCCTGAAAACTCCAGCCCCCAGGCAGGCCACAGCTATCCCCTGAGATAAGCAAGCAGTTCAAAGCCTAACTTAGTCCAGCTGCAATAACAAACCTAAACAATAAGGTTACATTTCCTCTGCTGACATCACAATTCTATACATATCCATGTATAGAGTCACGTAGCCCCCTCAATTATCTATACAAAATAGGTATCCAAAGGATACTGGCCCCTACCAATCAAACTCATGAGATGCTCACAGATCTTGCTTCCTATGCTTCTACCTCTGACTTTTCACTATATAAGCAACTGCTATCTATACAATAAAATGAGGATTGCCCACTGCTGTGTTCTCCCGAGGGTCTCATCTCTCATTCGGCTCACAGCTATTCCAAGCCTCTGCTCACCCAGCCCCGTGGGCGAACAGGGAGTTGATGTGCGCTGCAACTCCCTAACTAACCCACGGACCCAGAAGTTTCCATAATTATAGACCATAAACCATTATGATTCCCTCTCAGATGGTTTTGAATCTACTCAAATATCACCTCCTCGGATAGGCCTTTCTCATGCTTCTATGGCATCCCCATCCTAGTGATGAGCCACCTCATTCTGCTTTTCTTCACAGCACTTACCTACCACCATTAGAAACTTTTCTTGCTTATTGATTCCACCGTTTACAGTGTGTGCCCTACACTACACTGTAAACTTCTTAAGGCAAGGTCCCTTGTCTGTTTTGGTCAGCAGCATATCCACAGTCAATGGCTCATTAAAGCATATGGAATGAGAACATTAATGGACTTCATTTCAGTTGTCTTTGCAAATATCATCCTGAAGAGGGTGGAGTAGGAGTGGTCTGAGTCCTTGTTGTCCTTCCATGCCACTAAAATGCTACCATGAAACTGCTGCTGAAATTTTTCTTTTCTTTTTTTTTTTCAGACAGGATCTCATACTATAGCCCAGACTAGCCTACAATTCATACCTCCCTAGTGCTGGGATTACAGGTATGCACCACCTTACCTGGCTCCTGCAATACTTCAATCTAACTTTTTATTTTAAAAATATTTTATTTATTTATTATTCTCAAGGAGAGAGAGAAAGAGAGAAGGAGAATGGATGAATGTGTGTGCCAGGGCCTTTTGCTATTGCAAATGAACTCCAAATGCATACACCACCTTGTACAACTGGCTTTACATGGGTGCTGGGGAATTGAACCCAGGTCTCAGGCTTTGAAAGTAAGCACCTTTAACTGCTGAGCCAACTCTCCAGCCTAATTTAACTTTTTTGTTTGTTTGTTTGTTTTGAGATAGTGTCTCATGTTAGCTCAGGCTGACCTGGAATTCTCTATATAGTCTCAGAATGGCCTCAAACTCATGGGGATCCTCCTACCTCTGCCTACCAGGTGCTGGGATTAAAGGTGTACACCACCACATCTGGCTTCAATTTAACTTTTTAAAATAATTTTGCTTATTTATTTATTTAAGAAGAAAGAGAGGGTGTATGGGTGTGCCAAGCGCCTCTTGCCATTGCAAATTAACTCCAGACACATGCTCCACTTTGTGAATCTGGTTGTATGTGGGTACTGGGGAATTGAATCTGAGCTGTCAGGCTCTACAAGCAAGCACCTTTAACCACTGAGCAATCTCTCCAGCACTTCCAGTTGAACTTTTGGTGGGGTTCACCATCTAGCATCAGCTCCTCCCTGAACCTAGACCAAGCACCCTGGCTGCAGCCTTGGCCAGATGCTGTGGTTGTCTGCTAACTTTTGGCCTTTCCACTGATTGGGAACCTCCCGAGGGAAGGGGCCATAGGCATAATTTCTGGAACCCCACAGCCTGATCCAGATAGGTTCCCATGAAATGGCGGCTATATGCCTGAATATACAATACTGCTTCCTCTACAGCCATCTTTGTCCCAAATGGGCGCCCAGGGTGGGTATGCCTGTAGATGTAAACTGTCAGCCCTGCTTGAACTTTAGAACCATTAGAGGGGTATCCAAATGCTATATATATATATATATATATATATATATATATATATATATATATATATGTATGTATGTATATTTGATTTACCTGGCCTGAAGTTGGGTTCAACACAGGCTGTTTTAAAAACTTCCCTAGGTAAGACTTAAAACAAACAAACAATTGAGTCTCTATTATATGACAGGCATTAGGCAAACCCCAAGCATACATAATCTCTAATTCCCAAACCAAATTTTCATTTACAAATGAGAATGAGAGAGGCTCTGTAAATTCTCCAGGTCACAGTTAAGAAACAATAGACCCATGCTGAAATTCAGGGCACTTCAACAATTAATTATTTCCCAACCCACTCTGCAAAAGCAGATACAATTTCATGATAATCATTTGAGGAACTAGATATGTTTAACCTGATTTAAACATTATCTAATATACACAAGCATTGAAACACTACCTCATTAATATGTGTAATTTTACTTTTTATATATCTGTTAAAATGATTTTTAAAAAAGTTATGAGAATCCTTTGGTTTCATAGATTGTTACTGTATATCATTATATATATACACACATATATATGTAAAATGAAAGGCTAAAAATCTTGTGAAATAAAACATATGATTTCTCTTTGCAGGGGGGCTAGACAAACACTCTAACACTGAATTACAGCCCTAGCAATTTAAAGATATTTACTTATTATTACATTTGTTTGTTTGAGGCAGGGTCCAGGCTGGCCTCTAAGTCTTGGTCCTTGTGCCTTGTTCTTCTGAGTGCTGGGATCACAGGAATGCTCACCATTCCTTACTCAGATAGGATCTCTTAATCACATATTCCTCTCCGGGTGATTCAGTGGGCAGTGGGTTTGACAATATTGTGCTAAACATAAACAGGGCTTGGTTGGAGCAGCTGAGGCAGCTATAGAGCTATAAGTCAGTTTTCTGACTGGTTCTTTCAGCTCCAGAAGCAGCAAGGGGTGAGACCCTCAGGCTCTTTTTTAATATTCAGTTATTTATTTGAGAGAGAGACAGAGACAGATAGAGACAGAAAGAGAAAATATGAACACACTGGGGCCTCCCACTACTACAAATGAACTCCAGATGCATGGCACCACTTTGTGCATCTGACCTTCTGTGGATACTAGGGAATTCAACCCAGGCTTCCAGGCTTTGCAAACAAGCATTTTTTCAAGGTAGGGTCTTTCTCTAGCCCAGGCTGACTTGGAATTACAAGCATCTTTTGTAAAAAAAAATTATTTATTTGTTTGCAAGCAGAGAGGGAGAGACAGAGAGAAGGAGAGAATTTAGGCACTCCAGGGCCTCTTGCCACTGCAAATGAACCCCAGATGCATGTACCACTTTGTGCATCTGGCTTTACATGGGTACTGGGGAATAGATCCCAGGTCATTAGGCTTTGCAGGCAAGCGCCTTAACTGGTGAACAATCTCTCCAGGCCCAACCCTCAGGTTCTTAATCTCAACTCTGTGACTTTTTAGTTTAGTGAGCTTGGGTGTGTTACTTCTATGAAAACATCTGCTTTGTCTTGTATGAAATGGGAAATGGTGTGGTAGCACAGACCTATAAATCCCAGCACTAAGTAGGTCAGGGCAGGAATATGGTGAGTTTGAAGCCAGCTTGATCTAGTGAGGCCTCCAACTTAAAAAATACAACAAAACAAAAACAGGGAAATGACATTTACTTTACAGTAAGGATTAAATGAGAATGGAAATACTCAATTGCTGGAAAATTTGACTCTTGTACAACAGCAGATCTGAGGTATGTATGTGTAGGGGTGGAATGTTGTAAGGGACCCAGTTTGCACTTAGTGATGACTCTCACTGGAGCCTGCTGCAGTGAGGGTGCAGGTACCAGAATGGTGACCCTTCATGCAGATGTGGAAAGCTTGTCTAGGATGAGTTAAGAGCTCTTTACTAGGCCCCTGTTTGGCAGGCTCTAGCCCATATCATGGGTTTGGCTACCATACCCTGAGCAAAGGAACAGACAGAAGACAGACAGTGACCATCTCACAGCAGTACCATGTTCGAGGGCAGAGAGGGGAGGGGCAAGGAGTCACATGCTATACATTTAACACTGACCAGAAATTTCAAAAGAAGCAATAGACTGCTATGTACTAAGGAAAGTCTAGGACTTGGTCTACAATGGCTTGGCTTAGAGAGATGAAGCCTGTTCTTTCTAGTGGGGCCAATACCCCATAAACTCTGCTGTTGTCAAGGTTCACATGCATTTTATAAAGCCGTAAGGCAGGAAGCAGAATATTGGATGTAGGTGGACCCTTCTGGCTCCCCCCCCCATTTCCTTCAAATCAGCTTCCTAATTCTAGATAATTGAGGGCTCCTGTCTTGCCTCCTCACTTCAAAATCCATTGTTTCCTGAGTCTAAGGAGCCCCTCAGAAAATTTGAAAGGAAGAAGGATCCAAGAAAGGAGGATTAGGACCTTTCTGGGAAGTGGGGTGTGAGGGTAACTTGGCTCCCCTGCAGCCCACTGCCTGGCAACTTGCAAGGGTGGGCTCCTTCATGTCCACCTTAGCACAGGGCTTATCTGCCTCAGAAGAATCCTTGGAATCCTTAAGGGACAAAGCAAGTGTAAGACTTTTGAACCCTCCTCAGGACATGACATGGAGGGTTTTAAAATGAATGAACTAATGAATGTGATGTGATGGCTAAACTCTACTGTCAACTAGATTAGATCTAGAATCACCTATGGGACTAATCTCTGGGAATGTCTGTGAGAGGTTTTCTAGATTCAGTTAACTGAGATGGGAAGATCCTATGGGTGCCCCCACCCCCTACACACACTGAATAAAAAGGAGAAAAGGAGCTTAGCAGCAGCACTCATAGCTTGCGCTTTGACTGTGAAGTTAATGAGACCAGCTGCTTCATGCTTCTGCCTCCATGCCTTCAGTGCCATGACGGACCGTAAGCTGAAATAAACTCTTCCTCCCTTAAGCTGCTTCTTGTCAGGTACTGGGGTCGCAGCAATGAGAACAGTTTGGTTCAGGGTTCTAGCTTAAAAGTTCCTTGAGTGCAGGTAGAATCCAGAATGCAGTCCAGTGCTACACTTAGGCAACTTGCCTCTCTGGAAAATTGAAATAATAATGTATCACACACATAGCTCAGTGGCCAAAGACTAAAGACCCAATAAAGAGCAGTTCTTTCTTTCTTTCTTTCTTTCTTTTTTTCAGCCTCTGTCTGCCTTCCCCTAGTTCTGGGAAGTTAAGACGCTCCCCTTACATCTGAGTGCTGCATTCACCACTGGTCTAGACAACCTCCCAGTGAGCTTGCTTAATGTTTTATGTCCCAGCCTTCAGCCCACCTTCAGGGCCCTGCTGTGGGATCCTTACTTGGCCTTCACCCTCTTTCCCTGCACAAAGCCAAAATCCAGGGAGAAGTGTTCACAAACGGTTTTCCACTATTTGGAAAAATCCCAGTCCCCAAACACTGCACCTCCATGGCCAAGTTACTTCCCCAATTCTGGTTTCTATAACAACATGACTTAATGAAGGAGCAATTTTTTTCTTAAAATAATGTGACCCGTTTCCATATCAACGGGGGTTTATTTTGGTTGCACATGTAGCTAGGGCTTCGTAGCCAGCATCTGGCAATACCTCCTGCACCTTGGGAGAGGTGGAATTTCCAGGGTGCGTCTTAGAAGTAGCACAGGGACTTTGATGGCCAGGTGTGCTGAAGAGGCCACAACTTCAGTGAGGAGAGCAACAGAATGGTTCCTCAGAAGTTCCCTCTTGGGGCTTGGTAGGTAGGAGGATGGAAGAACACATGGAAGGGCCAAACTTGTTTAAGGTCTTGCCTAAAGTCTAGGGCCTATACAGTAGTCCTTCCCTCATGGGACCATAGGCCAGGAGGGGTAAGAGGAGGGGGCAGAGCTGCGGTGTATAGTAAATAATTCCATCTGCAGTGGCTATAGATGACCTGTTTCCGTATTACTAGAAGCTAGTTGAGGTTAGCCCTCCACAGAGGTTCAGGGAATGCAGAACCAAGAGTCTACCCTGCCCTTGGGGATCCCCAGTCTGGTTATTCTCAGAGGCTTCCCTTTAGGTCAGTGCTTCTTAAAACCTTTTGTACATAGGAATCCTGGAAGCCCCAAGGGATCTTGTTAAAATGTAGGCTGGGATGGAGAAGGCATTCCACACACACTCCCAAATTGTCATATCTTGCTTTGAGTAGCAAGGAGCTAGGCAAATTAGAAGTTGATCAAGAAAACATGTCAAGGCCAAAGGATGCATCCTATGCCTTTGCATAGTCCTGTGGGTTTCACCTCCATTCCCCACTGGAATGAGGCTACTTATTACTGAGTGAACAGGAAATTCTGCTTTGCTTTCTGAGGTACTTCTGGAGTTTTTAATAAACAAGAATGAAAAGGTGGAACAACCAGGGAAGTTAACAACCCCAGATGAGAGAACACCAAAATTGCTTCAGTTCCTTCCTGAGGAAGTCATCTGAAATGGTACAGGGAAGACAGCCCAGAACCTTCTCAATTCATTTCCTGCTTGAAAACACTTTGGTGATTTATAGGCAATCCAGCCTAGGTCAAATCCCAGCTCTATCTCTTTTTAAGTCCCATGACCTTGGACAGGTCACATCACCTCTGTGTGCCTCATGTACAAAGTGGGGATAATAATCACATCTAACTTATAAGGGTGTTTACAAAGATTCAGTGAATCTTTGTAAAGGGTCTGACACACAGCAGGAGCCAAAATAATGAGTTTATTCATTCAACAAATACTTGAAAACCCCTTCTGTGTACTGGGCACATAGACACTGGGCATACAAGAGTGAAGAGGATGGAGTTCACGTTGGAACGGAAGATGTGAATGATAAGGAAGGAGCCACAGAGAGAGCAAAACAAAGAGTATGGCTGACAAGGGAAATGGCAAGTACAGAGGCCCTAGAGTGAGACAAAAATGACTGTAGGAGCTAGTACATCCATGGAATGTGACCATGGGGGAGTACAATAGGAAAAGATATGGCAGAGGTGAGTAAGAGCCACATTACCTTAAGGTCTTATAGGCTACACTTCAGGAACTTAGATTTGACGTCAAGCACAACTGAAAGGCACTGGATAGTCTGTGATCTGGGGCAGTGATGGGATGCAGTGCAACCTGACTGAACTCTTTCGTTGCTTACTATGCTGGTGACCCCTCAGCCTTTCCCTCCTCTCTACCTGGCTGCCATATCCTCAGGTCCTCTGAACTCAAAAGGCTATCCAAGGCCTGAGGTTTGGGGTGTGGATGCTCACTGGAGCAGCATGTGGGCTGCACATGCAACAGGGTCTGTGTTCTGGGTGGCCCCTCTGGTCTGGAGCAGACAGCATGGTTTCAAATCCTTGCTCTGTCACTTATTAGCTGTGATGACTGGGTGAGTGAGTCTCCGAGTGAAATACTTTAGCTCTGTGCCTGGTGCCTAGGGAGTCTAGTAATAAAGATGGGCCATCTTTGGTCTTGAGGAATGGGTGAGTTAATGAATGGATAAATGCTGTCAATGTCACAAGGCCCAGAAAACAGGGCAGCAATGCAGGATCTATGGGATCACAGAGCACATCCATGAGCCAGAATGTACAAATTTCCCCTCTCACAGGAGTCACCAAGACCAGTCAATGTGACTTCCCCACTCAATCCCTTGAATTTCTTCCTCTGGCCTTCCCTCCTTCCCTGTTACTTCTCATCTGAGCAACAACAAGAACCTCCTACCTGCTGTTTTTCCTCCTTTGGGTTGAATCTTGCACACACATTATCTTTCTCTCTTTTTTTTTCTAGGGTAGGATCTTGCTCTAACCCAGGCTTACCTGGAATATACTATGTAGTCTCTTGCTGGCCTTGAATTCACATTAATCCTTCTTCCTTTGCTGGGATTGAAGTCATATCTTGCTCTCTTGAAATCTGGACCTCATGGGGCCCCAGACTCAACCCAGACACACAGATCACCTCTTTGCCTCAAAACCACTAGGGGAAAAGGGCAGTTCCTCATCCCAGCAGGCAAGGGCTTCCCAATCCCTCCTGCACCTCTCTCTATTTCACACATGCCACTTCCTTTGAAGCCCCTTTCTCCTGCCCCAGAACTCTTTCTTTGCTCTAGAATACCTCATTCTCTACCCTGCTCCCTTTTGTACCTCAGAGTAGTTTGTTAAGCCTCTTAGAGTCTCTGTGAAGCTTCCTCAACTTCACATGATGTCTGCCATGCCCCCTAAGCCCCACAGGACTCTGGCTTCTGTCCATTGATGCTTATAGGTCCTTGAAGTTCCATACCAGACAATAAGCTCACTATGCACTCCGATTGGTCTTAAACTCATGTTGCCTCTTGAATACTGGATTACAGGGGTCAGCTACCACCCCAGGCTGCCAGTGCACTTTAATTAATTTAAATATGTAGCCTACAATGGTGGCATCAGTTAAAACTGAGGAGGGCAGTGAAGACAGCCCTGTGAGCAGAGTGACAACACAGGCATCATTGCAGCTAACCCTGAGGAGAGATGCAGGATCCTGGTGCCTGAAGTGAGCTGGGAGATCACTTGCCTACCCACCAGAGGGAAGCACACCTCAACTTTAGCTGATGTCTCCATTGTGGCCACATACTAATTTAAAAAAAAAAGTATAGAGGCAGCCTGGTGTGTTGGCTCGCTCCTGTAATCCTAGCACCTAGGAGGCTGAAGCAGGAGAATCTACATGAGTTCTAGACTAGTCTCTGGACATAGTGAATTTTAGGCCTGCCTGAGCTACAGAGTGAGATCCTGACTCATAAAACAAAATGAAAACAAAGCAAGTGCTGGGGATATAGCTCAGTTGGCAGTGTTTGCACAAAATATATGTACAAAGCCCTGGGTTCCATGGCTGGGGAGATGGTTCAGTGGTTAAAGGAATTTGCTTATAAAGCCTGCCAATCTGGGTTTGACTTCCCAGTACCCACATAAAGCCAGATGCACAAAGTGGTGCATGCATCTGGAGTTTGTTTGGAGAAGCAAGAGGCCCTGGTGCAACCATTCTCATTCATTCTCTCTTTTTCTTCAAATAAATAAATATATCAAAATGTTTTTTAAAAAACAACAAAGCCCTGGGTCAGAGCCCCATTGCCATATAAAATCAGGTATGGTGGCATACACCTATAATCCCAGAACTCTGGAGGTGGAGGCAAGATAATCAGAAGTCAAGGTCATTTTCAGCTACATAGTGAGTTTGAGGCCATCCTTGGCTACAAGAGAAGACCTTGTCTCAAAATAACAATTTCATTGGCAATTCAATTATTTTGGTGTGGTATTGAAACCAGAGCTTTGCACATGTGAGGCACACCCTCTACCACAGAGACACACTACAGAGCCTTAATATTTTTTGAGACAGTCTCACTATGTAGTTTAGGCTGGCCTTGAACTTGAGATCCTCCTATCTCTTGAGTGCTAAGGTAATAAGGATGTGCCACCAAGCCTGGCCCTTAAATTACTTTTAATCTGTGAAGAACAATTGGCCTTTTGGCCTATTTGTTTGCAAATGTAGAACCTAGGTTTTGTGTGTGTGTGTGTGTGTAATGAATAAATGAAGGGCTGAATGAATGAATTTCTCTGGATTCAAGTTTCCTATAGTTACTCAAGTTTCAATGTTTGGAGAGAGCTTATACCTTAGTTCAATAACTATTTGGTTTTCCTTTATTTGGTGTGAGGTCATGAAAGTCAAAATCAAAAGTCAACTTTTTTTGTTTCTCTCTTTGAAAATGAAGTTCAATTCCTTTTTCTTGGTGGCTCTAACAATATCAGGTTTCCTGGGCAACCCACAGGCCTTAGTACAGGGCTGTAACCTCAATGTGGTGACATACTCTCTTTGAGATATGGGTCACCTCAGAAGGAAGGGAGGGCCACACGGGTCACAGAGCTTGCTTCCGAGATGGTAGATGTGTTTAGCGGTAACCTCTTAAACACACACTAGGCCCATGGCAGCAGCTGTCTTCCCTGTTTCCCAAGTTGAAACGGCGGGAGGAGATGGTAAGGATTCAAGCATCAAGGATTGCAGGTCATTTGGGAACCAGGCTCCCTGTCCCTGGGACTCCTATAAATGATCTGGACTACAGGATGGGGCTCACGAGAGGCTTGCAGGGGGGAATTTGTATTTCCTACAGGCTGGGACAGCAGACCTTGAGCTGCCTGGCCCTGGTTCAGGGGTGCTGGTGGATAGCTCATAGTTAATTGTCTCCAAGGTAACTCCCTTTTCCTGGGGCCAAACTGCATCCAGAATCTAGTTCATAGCTTGTGGAAGGAATTGAAGAAAAGCCCAGCTGCTAGGTTTCGCGTGGGACCACAGGCTGGCGGAGGTCTATGGTGCAAGTATATTGCAGTTCAACTCTTGCCTCTGACTCCTGTCACCCTTGCTCCCTCAGCAAGGCTGAGTCAGGAGATTGCTCTGACTTCAAGGCCAGCTCGAGCTACTTAGTGAATGCCAGGCTAACCAGTGCTATATAGCAAGTTTCAAAGTATAAAACAACAATACAAACAAAACAAAAACAACACCAAATAAGCTGGCAGTCCCCAACAGACAAAGCTCTGTCTAGAAATCCATTCCCTGGAGAAGTCTCATGCCTTGGCCTCTTTCCTCCCACTGTTTTTTCTTCCTCTGTTGGTGACTACAATTACTCCAATGCTTCCCTGATCATCTGAAATGAACGATGACTCCCAAATCTTTCTGTTGCCATGGCTGCACTCCCAATCTGCCACTTTCACTTCCCAGAGCCTGTGGACATCTTCATCTGGGTATATATTTTTTAAGTCTCAAATTTAACATATTAAAGACAGAACCATGGGGTGTGGTGGTGCACACCTTTAGTCCTAGCACTCGGGAGGCAGAGGTAGGAGGATCGATGTGGGTTCGAGGCCAGCCTGAGACTACATAGTGAATTCCAGGTCAGCCTGGGCTAGAGGGACACCCCACCTTGAAAAACAAAAACAAAGACAGAACTCTCTTCCAGCACCCTAATCTGCCCCTCCTTGTGCCATCTCTGTAATCCCAGCATCACTTCAGGCAGCCTAGTGCTCTTAATCCTTCAGCATCTCACCACCTACAGAACACAAGTGCGCACTTCCTGTCTGCCACTCAAGGCCATCCCTGTTGACCCCAACCAGCCTAATTTCCTGCCAAGCCTCTAACACAGGATTTCTTAATGTTTTCATGGATTGGGTTCCTTTGGGAGTCTGGAGAAACCTATGAACCCCTTCTCAGAATGTTTTCACAAGCATAAAATAAAACACACAGGATTACAGAGGAAGTGAGTTGGAGTTAAAGTTATCTATATATGTTTAAAAACTTGTCACAAGTAACCAGCATTTCATTATTAACACATTATTAACAGATCTAGTGGTGGCTCCAGTAACTGCCATGATTTTCAAGTAGTCCAGACTAGTTGTGGCAACAGTAGTGAGATAAAAAAAATCTGTTTTTCTATTGGAGACAAAGTCATAGGTACTGCTAATGTGACTGTATTATAATGCCAGGGCTCATAATGATGAAAAAGGCTAAATTCCAATTGGAGGGTTTTTGGGGGAGTTCTCATTTTTTACCCTAGTCAAGTGCACAGAAACCTGGCTGAGCACCTCTATGCCACGAGGACTCTATCATAGCTCGGATGGGATATCATTACTTACTTGATAAATGCCATACACCCCATGTCCAATCCATTCTCCATGTGGAAACTACCACAAGCTGGCTGGGCTCAGGGCCCAGAGCAAGTGGCACATCTCACTGCCTGCCCAGAAAAGAATCCATTTGGGCAGTTCTCAGGTGTATCTTCCCTGGTCTTCTTACCCTCAGGCCCCTGAATTGCTTGAGTGACTTTACTTGCTTCCACTGGCCCAACCAGGAGTATCCAGGCACCAAGTTCGTGGAGTTTCTCGTGGTTATGAGGCTGCTTGTGGAGCAGATAGTTAAGGCAGTCACCACTAGGATGCCACCAGGAACTATGGAAAGACCACCACTCTGCCCAGGTCCTCTGGACCCTGAAAGTCAGGGATCATGTAGCTCTCATGTGGCATTGGAACTGAGTCACAGCTGTATCACATGGTGAGATGGGTCACTGGAGTTATCAGTTTCAAATGCAGGTTTTGTCAGTCCCGGGCCTTTATAAGTCAAGAGATCTACCTGGGCCTGATAGCTGTCACCAGGGAGGGCAAAGTTGGCAGGCAACTATTTTTAGTTTCCTCCAGGCATCTGATGCCTCGGAACTTCATGGCTCAGCCATAGGGAAAGGAAGGGCCATCTTGGACAGCCTCTGCCTTGTAATCAGAGCCAGAGAGTGAGTGCTCTCACTGGGGATGCTTTTGTGAACAGACCATTTCCAGGTAGGAGCTGTCAGGATCTAGGCACCCTGCTCCTCATCTTCTTGGCTTTCAGTGAACCAGTCTCATCTCCTAAAAGTACCTGATCCTCACTTCCCAAGCCAAAATGCTCCAAAAAATGCCAGCAGTCCCAAGTTGATGGAGAAGTGTCTTCTGCTAGCATGATTTGAAGAGGAGAAGGGCTGGCTTGAAAATCATTAAGCAGTGGGCATCGGGCCACCGCCTTTGCCCAGGGACAGCATGTGGCCCTGTAGGGGATAATCACATTTTTTAGCTTCCTACCAACCCCAGGGGACCCAGCCCTCAAGTCTTCTGAAGAGTCTAAATGCTTCCCAAATCTGGCCTGACACAGGCTCAAACTGGGCCAAAGCTGGCCTCCCATCCATCCCTTGGGCTCTCCAGATAACTAACTGCCTCCTCCCACACTACCAACATCCATCAGGCACCAAACCCCAGCTCAGATCCCCTCACAGTTTTCAACTGTGCCCATGCTCACCATCCCATGCTCTCAGCTGGGTTGCCATGACTGTCACCACTGCTGCTCACAGTGGCTGTGGGGCCACTTGACTTAAGATCTCACAGTTGAGTAAGCCACATGTGGGTTCCTCCCACCACACCCTCCCTGACCCCAGCGCCAGGCCTTAAGCCTTTTGCTACACCATTCTGCTTTAAAAAAAAAAAAAGGAACTGGGCAATGGATCTTGACTACAATGAGAAATTCGAGAAGCTGTAAATAGAGGCAGTTCTGATGGCAGAGAAAGGGGAACCCATGGTTAGCCTCAGAACATGACTCCTGAGTGGCAGGTCCTTTCCTCATCTCTGGCCAGAAGAGCTATGGAGAGGAGTAAGGGCCTTAAATTCTTCTCTGACCTAACTAGCATGGGGGATTCACAAATCAAGGCCCCCAAGAGGCCACAGAAGTTGATCTAAGTGGTGAGGTTGAAGATTTTTGTCCTCAAAATCTAACTTCCTAATTCATTCTTACCAACCATAGAAGCTCATAGCTCAAGTAACATTTTGGACTTCTTTGCTTAATTTTATCCACTACAGTTGCCACCAGCCATATGTGGCTCTTAAGCACCTGAAATTGGCTGGAATTCACTTATGTAGTCTCAGGCTGACCTTGAACTCACGGTGATCCTCCTACCTCTGCCTCCATAATACTGGGACTAAAGATGTGTACCACCATGTTCGGCTATGTAAAATTATTATTATTATTATTATTATTATTATTATTATTATTATTATTATTTGGTTTTTCGAGGTAGGGTTTGCTCGAGTCCAGGCTGAGCTGGAATTCACTCTGTAGTCTCAGGGTGGCCTTGAACTCATGGTGATCCTCCTACCTCTGCCTCCTGAATGCTGGGATTAAAGGTGTGTGCCACCACGCCCAGCTGAGATTAATTTTAATGATACGATTTATTTGATTAATCCAATTTAGAAAAATTAAGTTTAGCCCGGCGTGGTGGTGCACGCCTTTAATCTCAGCACTTGTGAGGCAGAGGTAGGAGGATTGCTGTGAGTTTGAGGCCACCCTGAGACTACATTGTGAATTTCAGGTCAGCCTGGGCTAGAGCGAGCCCCTACCTCGAAACACCAAAAAAAAAAAAATTAATCTCATATCTTTTTAAAAAACTTTTTTGTGGTGCTAGGGGACAAACTCAGGGCTTCACACATGCTAGACAAGTGTTCTACCACTGAGCTAAATCCATAGACATTTTTACTTTTTTAATGTGGCTACTGGAAATGGGCAATACTACTGAAAAAATTGACAAATAAATGAATGAAATGAAATATACAATTCAAAATAAACTCCTTCATATATGAGCATTCAAGGTATAATAAAGGTGCATTTCAAATATGAGGTAGAGTCTCACTCTAGCCCATGCTGACCTGGAATTCACTCTGTAGTCTTAGGCTGGCCTTGAACTCACAGCAATCCTCCTACCTCGCCTCCCGAGTGCTGGAATTAAAGGCTTGTACCACCATGCCTGTCGAGTTTTTTCTTTTCTAGTTTAGGGGTGGCCAAGGTCAGGGTAAATGCAGAGGGCAGGGGCTTTGACCAGATGGCTTGGTCTAAGTTTGGGAAAGCAATTTAATTGCCACCTTCAGTTAAAAATCGCTAAGAGGGTCAAGTGTTCTGAACAGAGAACTACAGAGGTTGGAGACAAGAGAAAAGCTCTCTAGTTTCTGAGAAACAGGTATCACAAGAGACTTGTTTTCTCCAAGGCAGATGGGAACCTCCATCCTCTTAGTCCTTAGCATTTAATTGAGAGAGGAAGAAAAGACCAGAGGTTTCCACTGATTGTTGGCAGATAATAGCTTGTGAAGGGTGAGCCTTCAAGGATTGAGAAATGAAAGCCCTGTTGGCGTGAGTAGGGGACAAGTGGTGTGGGAAAATAGCACATTTTCTCTTAGACTCTCAATGCACATGAAATAAATTGTTTCAAGTAAACGAGAGCCTCGAATATCTATTTGAACTTTTTTTTATTGATCACAAAAACCTGCCCCCTCCTCGCTCAAAAAAAAAGTTTTAAGGACTCAATACAGTAAGTAGCAAAAAACACTGGATTGCTCTGATCCTAAACTTGCAAAATATGACAATAAATAATAGTGTGAAATTCCCTTGGACACTCTAAAGCATTGTTACTGGAGTTAAGTGTGATGAATTGTTCTGGAACTCAAGTTTGTCTTTGGCCCTTCTCATCTCCTCGCTTTTCAGGCCTTCTCTTTGGGCCTCTTGGAACAAAAGCTCCTGGGCTAAAGGTCTGAAAGGAATCCAGTTCAAAAAGCATACACTGGTTCCCTTGAGATCATCTAAAGAATATTTTCAGCAGCCTATGTTAATAGACCCTGTTATTTTTAAAGTAATATCCCATTCCAGTGCTGAAAGTGAAGTTTAACTTTTAAGTGATATCTGCATTCAACATAAGGCCAGAATATCTGGCTTTATTATTCTTCACAAAAGTCAAAATTTAAACTGGGCATGGTGGCACACGCCTTTAATCCCAGCACTCGGGAGGCAGAGGTAGGAGGATCACCATGAGTTCAAGGCCACCCTGAGACTACATAGTGAATTCCAGGTCAGCCTGGGCTAGAGCGAGACCCTACCTCGAAAAACCAAAAAAAAAAAAAAAAAAAAAGAGTCAAAATTTAAAATACAAAAAAGATTAAGTCTAGTGATTGATTTCCAGACTGAAGGATTGGTATTGTACTGCTCCACAGAAGGGAGAAGAGGAGGGGCTGAAGAGCTGGCTCAGTGATTAAGGTGCTTGCCTGCAGGGCCTAATGACCTGGGTTTGATTCCCCAGTACCCACATAAAGCCAAATGCACAAAAAATATGGAATTTGTTTGCAGCAGCTGGAGGCCCTGGCATGCCCATTCTTTCTGTCTCTCTTCTCTCTTTCTCTCTCTCTTCCCTCCCTTCCTCCCTCACTCCTTGCAAATTAAATTTAAAAAGAAGGGAGAAGGGGAGAAATGTCACATCCATACAGTACCCCTCAGTAGCTTTGGGATTATCTGTGGCTCCAAGTAACCCAAATAATGTGATACAGTGGCAAAAACACCTCTTCATCTCTTCCTCACTCCCCAAAGTCAGTCTTTACCAAGGTCCATTAATTCTACTTCTAACATCTATAAAGATCTGATCATGTCTCATAGTGGCACTACCGCCACCCTTGTCCAAGCTGCTGTCACTGGCAGAAAGAAGTCTCCTAAGTGCCCCTCAGCCCCCTCTCCTGACTTTTGAGCCCACTCAGTAGCCAGTCAGTTTTTTATTATTTGGTTGTTTGTTTACTTATTGATAATGGGGATGGACCCCAGTGCTACTCACAAGGTTCTGCATGTGACTGACTCATGTCCCCAGCACCAAACAGCCAACTTAGGGAATAGTCAGAATGGGTCAGAGGGCATGTAGGGAGGGTAGTGGAGGAGAGAATAATTACAAAATAAATTGTAACACGAATGAAAATGAAATAATGAAACCTATTACTTTCATGCTAACCTGAAAAATCAGTAATAAAACAAAAAGAGCTCTCCTGCCATATCTTACTTCTATTTGGACTTTGCATGGGGTAAATCTTTGACTAAAGTCTGTCTGCCCCTCTGAGCTGAAAGTTCCAAGACAGCCTGTCTGATCACCTGCTTGTCCCTAGGCCTGGCCTCATGCCTGACATATAGGACACATTTATTTGTTGAATAAAGGAGTGGATTATTTTTGCAACAAGGTCTCATTCTGTAGCCCAGGCTGGCTTTGCACTCACTATGTAGCCTAGGCTATCAATGAACTCTTGGCAATCCCCTTCCTTCCCAAGTGTTGGGATTATATCTGTGAGCTATATAGCTTTAATAGCTAACAGTATGTACAGTATGTTAAGGGTAACAATTTATTTGATTTTCAGAATAACCCTGAGTCATAGTTCTTATTGTTCTTTTTTTTTTTTACAGACGAAGACACTGAGACTCACAGTATTGCCCACATCAATAGAGTTAATGCAGTACATATTGAAATCCAGGTCTTGGGGCCAAAACTCCAGGCCTTTCTGGCCACACCCCTTTGGAGAGCTTCAGAGCTGAGGAAAGAACTGTGGAGTTCAGATCGCTTTGAAATTTCTTGGCTGAATAAGGAGCCACTTTACTCAGGTCTTCAGAGCTCTGAGGTGAGCCCTGTAGGGACTACCTACCAACCAGTGAGGGGGGTGGATTCTAAATCAGGCTTTCCTGGATGACTTGAGAGCCAGTCTAACTACAGTGACCTTATTTTCTGAATCAAAAAAATCAGAATTCTTGGTCTGACAAATAGAGTAGAATACTTGAAACTGGGACTTTTCTGGGGAATCCAGGGCACACAATCCAGGAGTTTCTATACCTGCACCACATGCAGCTATATAATGGGTATTTCTTGGCAAATTCTGACCCAGCCACTTTGGTTCATCACATTTCAAAAAGACTCTTAAGGGGGGAAAAATGTAAAGTGTTTCTAGGCCTCACACTGAATTCTTTCCACCTACTCTTTCTATGTGTTTGCTTAATTACTTCCCTTACTCATCTTTTCTGTTAGCAGTTTTCTTCCTAGTTTGCCTGAGAGTTTCTAGGTCCTGCTCACTGATGTATGCCATACCAGTTGAGAGGAATCATAAGCAATACTGTTTGGGAAACCATGGTAACAGAGGCCATGGTAACAGGGGCCAAGCACTGAGACACAGTCCTTCCCTTCCTGGTTTCTGCTAGAGATCAAGTGATGCTGATAAGGTCAGGTGGCTCCACTGTGTCATCTAATTAGGCAACACTCCTTGCAAGAGGCATTGCAGCAGAATTTGGGTTCTAGAAAAAGCTTTGGAATGCTGCTACTTCATGTACCGTCATGCAATAGTGAACTCCTGGTAAAGTGTTGTCAAAGTTGGGGTTGAATGTAACATTCACTTCAAGTACTCTTCTCATTTGGTCCAATACACACAGAGCTCCCGTTGGGCAGGCAGGCTCCAGTGTGAGGGCTACAGGTTGTGGGATAGGATTATGTTACCTAAGTGGTTCAGTGGAAGGGTTTGTACTAGTGTCTAGGGAGAAGAAAGTTTCAATGAATCAGAGGTCTCTTCCCGTGGAAGTTAACTATCTCTCCAAGGTACCAAGTGCCCATGGACAAAAGAGCCGTCCTTGGAGGGGCTGTGAACCTGACCCAGCCTCAGTTTCCTTATCTGCAAAAAAGAAACAACCAAAAAACAAGGAGCATCAGAAATGATCTCCTCCCTACTGTTCTAGTTTCTTGGATGGTGATCCATTCCAAGCTATGAAAAAGTATAGGGAGCAAATACATTTACCTATACTTGCTTCCAAACCATTTTTTTCCTAAAGAAATGAAATATTATAGGCCCAGTTGATGCTCCTGCACCTCACCAGTTGCATAAAGGAAGCACCACCCTAAATTGGGTGTTATTGACCCTCATGCATGTTCTAAAATGTGCTGTTTGTGGCTGGAGATGGTTAAAGATGCCTGCTTGCAAAGTTTGATGGCCTGGATTCGATTTCCCACTACCCACATAAAGCCAGATGCACAAAGTAGCACATACATTTGGAGTTTATTTGCAGTGGCAGGAGGCCCTGGCATGCCCATACACTCTCTCTTTAAATAAATAAATAAATAAATAAATAAATAAATAAATAAATAAATAAATAAATGTTTTCAAAATATGCTGCATATGTGCTCATATAATAAGCTATAGAACATTGGTTTGTATGTTCTTAAATTGTATAAGCCACATCAAATTGTATTATCATTTTGTAATTTGATTTTTTGCTTCCGATAGGCTTGTGAGAAATATTCATGTTGACACAGGTAGCTCTGGTTCAGAGATGCTGGTATTGTATATCATCCCATTGTTTGAATACATTTATTTTTATTTTTATAAAAGGTGTACTCTTACATCTCTTTTCCCCCACTCCTGTTTCCCTGAGGGCTCTCCTCAGTGGGGTTATAGGTTGAGTAAACTTTTATTTAGTCTTCTATTCTCTCTCTCTCTCTCCTCTTAGAAACAATGCCATCACAATACAGGCATTGTGATGAATGTTTATAATCCCAGCACTCAAGAGACTAGGGAAGGAGGATTACTAGGAGTTCATGGTTAGCCTAGGATCTGTAGAGATACTAACAGAGCCAGAAGAGCAGCAACAACAAAACCACAATGCTATCATAAAACTCGTGGCATATGTGCTATTGTTCACTTCTGTGAGTGTTTCTCTAGAGTGAACACGTGGGTGCGCAAGCTGAGGGAAAAAGGTGGGGGTATTAGGTTTTGTGATGCTAGAGCTTGACCTCAGGGCCATGTGCATGACAGGTCCTGATCTACTAGTGAGCCACACCCCCAGCCTCTTAAGTGTTTTATTTTGAGGGCAATTTTTTTATATTTATCCAATGTAATTACTCATACACTATTTGATCCAGTAGCTGCACTTTCATACAGCTAAACCAGAGGAATACTCAAACCTATATGCAGATAAATGCACAAGACTTCTTACTGCCCTACTATTAGGAATTGGGTGAAATTGACACCATCACCCATCCGTAAATGGGTGTTGAGGCAGAGAAACAACCAGTGGGCCACCTACTCCACAGAATGTCATGGACTTGGGGGAGAAGCAGTGCTTAGCAGGCTCCTTTCTCACTCACTTCTTATACTCCAGGACTGAAGAAATAATGCTGCTTACAGGACTGGGCCATGTACAAGGAAGATGACTTGTGTTAGATGGAGACAGCCTCGCTGCTGCCAGGTGGGGACCTAGGCAGAATCCCACATCTGTAGGAAGAATGCCATTCTGTCAATCATTTCCAAGAAAAATGGAGAAATCTTGCAGAGACTAGAACAGAACTCAGGTTATAGAACTTGAGGGACACAGAATTCAGAAAGTATTTGAAAGGAACATTGGTAAAGCGGTGAGATACTTTATTTTGTTTTGAAGCTGAACAACTAGCAGAGACAAAAGCTTTCTGGCACAGTAAATGGAGCTGCTGGTGGCGCTGGGCTGTGTGTTGATTTGAGAAATCCAAATTTACCTCCAGGAATACAAACACATTTACATTTTAGGGCTTAATAGGCACAATCCAGAAGGTTTGGTTTAAAAAATACTTTAAGAATCACAATAGAGGATCATAATTTTATTTTAATTAATAAAAAGTAGCTTTGAAAGTGATCCCCAAAATGTATCTTTAAAAAAGAGAATCACAATAGAAGGCTGAATATAACTGCCAAAGAATGGTGGTGCATGCCTTTAATCCCAGCACCCTGAGACTATTTCATGAATTCCAGGTCAGGCTGGGCTAGAGAAAGTACCTTGAAATCAAAAACAAAACAAAAAGAAGAAGGCAGAAGATAGATCCCAGTGTTACCGTGTTGGCCTCGTGGGCACTAGGACTCAGTTCCATTCCCAGGACTGAAATAAAAGTGCTTGGCATAGTTACACAAACATGAAATCCCAGAATCCAGGAGTCTGAGGCAAGAAGACCATAAGTTTGAGGCTATCCTAAGCTACAAAGCACAGTATCTCAAAAGAATTAAAGAAAAAAAATCCAAAAATTATAATAGATGCCTCTTAACTGTATTGATGCACTAGGCCCTGCAGTGGGTACTTTGCATTTTCTATTTAGATTAGTTTCCACACTATTTCAAGATAGATCTTAAAGTCTCCTTGCACTAGTAAAGAAAAGGAGAAGTCAAGAAATTGGCCAAACCCCAGGCCTACAGTGGAGGTTCCACATGCAACCCAGCAGAGTGGTGGGATAAGCAAAGAGACCTATAACCATAGCCAATCAGTCAACCCAGGATAAGTCAGGGAGACAGACACCAACGATTTTCAACATAACCTAAAGCAGAAGAACAGAGATTCCCTAAGACCTCAACAATAAAGCAGCCTTAATACTCACCCACCATGACTTAGGGAACTGAGTGGAAGAGTGGGCAGAAAGATTGTAAGAGACATGGTCAGGGAGAATATCCAGAGACATGGCCCCCCTCAGTAACAACTGGTTTGACTCCTAGGCTATCCATAACCCCTACCCCATAGATTGATCCAGTTTGCCCATGGAAGAGGATACCCAGCTGATTGGAGAGAGGGAAATCGGGGAATTGGGGATATCAACATATTATTTGCTCATTCAGTGTATCTAATTATGGATAATAAACAAAAAAAAGGAAATTGGCCAAGGCCTTATAGTTAGTGAGAATGAGAATCTGTCTGGTGACAAAGCCTGCATTCTTCTCAATACTGCACCTCTGCATTTGGTAGAAGTATTCTTAACAGAAACTAGCCAAGTGTGATGATGCATACCTGTAATCCCAGAATTCATTTGGCAGAAGCAAGGGAGATTGCAAGTTCAAAGCCAGCCTGGTCTACAAGGCATATAAGGACAGTCAGGGCTACATAGTAGGACACTGTCCAAAAAAAAAGTAACAGACAAAAGTATAGGAGTTGGGGAGATGACTCAGCATTTAAAGGAGCTTTCTTGCAAAGCCTGCCAGGCTGGGATTCAATTTCCCCCCTGCCCCAAATTCCCCAGACAGGCTTTTGTTTGCAGCAGCAAGAGATCCTGACATGTCTATACACACAAACCCACAAAAATAAGTTTAAGAAAAAAAGAAAAAAATTATAAGTTGACTTTGGCCTTCAGCCTAATGTGTCAGAGAAGAGTCCCACAATGCACTGCACGCCTGCCACACTCCAATCCCCTCCTGAATAATGTAGACAGGAGTGGTTCCTAATGTCTCGTTTATTATGTACTCATTAACTAAATATTTTGTTGAGTGGCTACTCTGCACTAGGCACTATTTTTCAGGTGACACATGAATAGAGCAGAGCCTGTGCCTGCCTGTGAGGAGCTCTGTATTGAAGACTCAGGCTGATGAGGATGTTCCAGACTCAATAATGACCAACTACTGACCAGATGAAAGTTCCTCTCTTAGGGAACATGGATGTTACACATATATGCAGTGAGGTGGCCCAGAAGCCAGGGGGTGCCCAGGGAGACAGACAAACAAAAAACCACAGGGAGTGGGGAAAGCAAGGTCTTGGGGAGCAGCAGGAGAGGCTATGAAAGAGAGAAGCGGAGTGGCGGAAGTGGCAGGAGCTGTGCTTATTTTGTCCAGCACTCTTGGAACATCAATTATAAAGACATTTCATTTCACAGGACAGCTTCCTCTCCTTCGCTGTGCCTGGATCCTTACATTCACACCCCGCCTCCCAAAGAAACCAAAACACACCCTTGTTCTTGCAATATGAGAGATACCATATATAAACTCCATACAGGCTCCGTAGTGAGTATAAGGCCTTGGGTTCCATCCCCAGCCACAAAACCCAGGTCCTGTGGAAGTGTCTTACAGGCACCCACTTGCACTTCTGAACCTGGGTTTTGAGTTTCTCAGTGCCTGAGTGTGAATGTGGGAATGATAAATGAAAAGGTGTTTTGCTATAAGCCCTGTTCTGCCAGCAAAAATGCCACCCAGGTTTCTGGAGCTTGGTTTGGGACACATATAAGAAGGTCCAGACTGGGTATTCATGAATTTTCAAGAGGATGATCTGTAAGTTTGTGGCTCACAGGCATTTCTGGGTGCTGCTAGATACCTTAGGAGTTCAGGACACAATATGTCCAGGCCACCCCCACCGTTGAGCTCTTATAAAAGCCGCAGGCATACTCATGGGAGTAACTGAGCAACCTCTGCCTTTCCTAACCTTGTTTCCATCCCCCTCAGGTTTCCATGTTAGTCTCCATGCATAGATTAAGAAGTTCAATGACATGTTGAGATGGGGAGAAAATATATGGAGGAAAAGGCACCCTCCTACTAGAAGATGGTGGGAAGGTCAACTGAAACAACTTTTTGGCATTATCTGTCAAAAGCCCATCAGTAACAACACACTTGGGCCAGGAAGACCGGGATGAGTACTAAGATATACAGGATCCCTTGCCACAAGGACTAATACAGACAGCCCACGGAGGAGGATATACAACTGATCAGGGATGGGGAGGGGGGGAATTGGGGAATTCGGGATAACAACGCATGGTTTGCCCACTAAATAATGTAACTCATTAT
>PVHP010010020.1:0-23946 GCA_004024765.1 Zapus hudsonius | reverse complement strand
TCCTAAATACCCCAGAGTGAATACCAATAACCCTAATGAAGAGGGCCCTCAGGGAAAGGGAGTGAGGCAAGGGAACTTATGTTAAAAATTAATATTAATTAATAAAAATATGGCAAATAAGATTCAAACTATACATCTGACAAGAGGTTAATATATCCACAATATATAAGGAACTCAAACAGTTCATCAGCTAAAGAAATCCCAAGTTATCCAATTACCAAATGGACATAAGAACTGAACATACATGTCTGAAAAGAAAATATAAAAATGGTTAACAGGCACAAGGTGTTTGACACCACTCATTATGAGGGAGATAAAAATCAATACCACAATAAGATATCACCTCACTCCCATTACAATGGGTACTATCAAAAGGGCAAGAGATAATCAATACTGGTAAGTATATAGGGAAAAGGGAACCTTTGCACACTGTAGGTGGGAATGTTAATTACCCCAGCTATTATGCAAAGCAGCATGAAGTTCTTAAAAGAAGTACAAATAAAACAACCATGTGGTATATGGGCTGGGAAGATTGCTCAGTGGTTAAAGGCACTTCTTTGCAAAGCCTGGGGGCCTGTATTCCCAAGCCACTCAGGTAAACCAGACATAAAAAGTGGTACAAGCATGTGGTGTTCATCTGCAGTGACAAGAGGCTTTGACATCCCCAATACAAGGTGAAATAACAAATAAATGAAGTTTTAAAAAGATGATATACACACAGAATACTGTTCACACACACACAAATAATAAATAAATAAATAAATAAATAAATAAATAAATAAATGAAATATTTTTAAAAAGAGAGAAAGAGCCAGGTGCGGTGGCACACACCTTTTAATCCCAACACTTGGGAGGCTGAGATATGAGGATCGCTGTGAGTTTGAGGCCAGCCTGAGACTACAGAGTAAATTCCAGGTGAGTCTGGGCTAAAGTGAGACCCTACCTCACAAGAGAGAGAGAGAGAGAGAGAGAGAGAGAGAGAGAGAGAGAGAGAGAGAGAGAGAGAAAGAAATCCTGTCATTTGTGGCAATATCAATGAATTCCAAAATCATCAGGCACAAGAAAACAAATATTCTGTGGTTTTACTCATATATAGTCTTTTAAAAAAACTTTTTATTGATAGCTTCCATTATTATAGACTACAAACCATTATATAAAGACTCAGAAGCTGAGTGTGGTGGCTACGATCCACATGACTGCTTGACTTCTAAGTTTTTCCTGATTAAGGCCAAGACTCTGAAGTTACAAGTTAACTTGCATAAGAGTGATACATTTAAAAGGATTTTTGTGTAGTAGAAATGAAAATTTACTCTGTTCAACAGGAAATGTATCCTCAAAGATTATAGTTATATTACCCTGTAGAACAACCCACTTATATAACTAACTTTTGAATTAATTAATTAAATTACTCTTTTGATGTAGGTTCTCTATCTAGCCTAGACTGACCTGGAATAAACAATGTAGTCTCAGGCTGACTTTGAACTCACCTCAATCCTTCTACCTCTGCCTCCTGAATGCTGGGATTAAAGGCATGTGCCACCACACCTGGCTGTATCTACCTTTTTAATCTTATTTCAACATTTGTTTTGAATGCTTTTTGAACACTTTTACTAGTTTTTATATTTATTTGAGAGAGAAAGAATTCATTAATTAATTAATGGGTTCACTAGGGCCTCTTGCCACTGCTGCAAATGAACTCTAGATGCATGTGACACTTGGTATATCTGGTTTTATGTGGTATTGGGGAACTGAACCCCAACCAGCAAGCTTTGCAAGCAAGCACCTTTAATCCTTGAGCCATCTCTGCAGCCCATATTTTTACTATGTTTTTGTTTTAAATTATTTATTTATTTATTAGAGAGAGAGAGAGAGAGAGAGAGAGAATGGGTGTGCCAGGGCTTCCTGCCACTGCCAATGAACTCCAGATGCATGTGTCACTTTGTGCATCTGGCTTTACGTGGGTACTGGGGAATCAAATGTGGGGCCATTAGGCTTTGCAAAGAAGTGCCTTTAACAACTCAGTGATCTCCCCAACCCCTACTATTTTTTTGTTTGTCTTTTTGAGGCAGGGTCTCACTCTAGCCCAGGCTGACCTGAAATTCACTCTGTAGTCTCAGGCTGGCCTCGAACTTACAGTGATCCCCTTACCTCTGCTTCCCAAGTGCTGGGACTAAAGGTGTGTGCTACCACAGCCAGGCACCTATTATTTATTTTTTATGAGGTAAAATATCTATAAGGTAAACTTTGCCATTTTACCCATTTCTTTTCTGGGGGGATGTGTGCTGGGGATGGAAGCCAGGGCTTTGCACAAGCTAGGCATGGCCCTCTACCGCTGAGCTACAACCCAGCCTTCATTTTAAGCATTTCTTATCGCAGAATTCAATGGCATTAATTATATTCACATATTGTAAATGATCATTATGATTCATAGCCAACATTTTTCATCACCTCAAACTCTGTACCTATTAAATAGTCATTTTCCATTTCTCCCTCCTTCTAGATCCTGTTGACTTCTAATTTTACTTTCTTCCCCTATGATTTCGCTTATTCTATATACTTCATTTAAGTGGAAAATCATGCAATTTGTTCTTTGTGTATGGCTTCTTTCAGTTAGCATAATGTCTTCAAGACTTACCTATATTGTAGCAATGTGCCAGAACTTCATTTTTATGGTCAAATAATGCTCCGTTGTATGAGCACAGCACATTATTTATCTATTCATCCATTAATAGACATTTGGGTTATTTTAAGTGTTCCATTATTATGAATAAGGCTGCTATGAACATTCATGTACAGGTATCCGCTTAAGCCCATTTTAAATTCTTTGGCATACATAACTACAAGTGGAATTGGTAGGTTGTGTGGTGACTCCACATTAATATATATATATATATATATATATATATATATATATATATATATATATATATATATATATGTGTGTGTGTGTGTGTGTATATATATGCAGATAAAGATAGAAAGAAGAGAGACAAAGAGAATGGATGCGCCAGGGGCTCCAGCTACTGCAAAGGGACTCCAGCATTCACCACTTTGTGCATCTGGCTTTGTGTGGGTACTGGGGAATTGAACCCAGGTTGTTAGGCTTTGTAGGCAAGTGCCTCAACTGATGAGCCATTTCATCTCTCCAGGCCCCACATTAACTTTTTGAAGTAATTCTGTGTGTAAGTGTCATGTTTTTTAAAAAAATCAGCTTTACCATAATGCTGGTTCCTTCATCAATGAGTTAAATCTTTGACACTTGATTTATTGATTTTGTTGCTATTTTTTGTTTTGTTTCTTTGAGGTAGGGTCTCACTCTAGCCCAGGCTGATCTGGAATTCATTACATAGTCTCAGGGTAGCCTCAAACTTACAGTGATCCTCCTACCTCTGCCTCCCAAGTACTGGGATTAAAAGCGTGTGCCACCACACCAAGCTGACACTTGATTACTATATATTTAAATGAGATTCAGGTTTTTAACTCTTCAAATATTACACTTTGATAAGAGTGATTTATTTAGTTTGCTAATCTTTAAAGCCTAAATCTGACCCTTGTTCTCCACTTTGGCCCTCATTAATTATTGCATGCTCCCTACAAGAAAGTAAAGGAAATGAGTAGAGATGACCTCCACCTTTGCTTAACCAGTGAAGCCAACAAGGTATTATGGGAGTTCCAAAGAGAAAGGAAATTTTAATTAGGGTACTGTGCCAGTGATGGGAAATGAAGTCATATGAGTGACAGGCATGGGCAAGGAACATGTGCATCTTTGTTCTGCTGGGAACACATAGAGATTTTTCTCCTCTGATCATAGAACAACTGTTAGGTCTACATTGTGAGCATTTGCTAGGCAAATTCTAGAGAAAAGCTTTGCTTTAGGTAGACTCTTGAGACTAGGCCACCATAACAGAAACCATTAGGAGAGATGGAAGAATTCTCTTTGTTCCACTCCCAACCCCGCCAAAGTTTGTACTCATTGGCATTTGATAGGAAAGGTCCTAGAAACCTTTTAGACAGAGAATGAAGAGAAAGAAAGGTACTTGACCTGGATTTGGGGAGGAGGGTAGGCACAAGGTGGGAGAGAGTACAGTTGAGGAGATGGAGTTGGGGGCAGCTTCCCTGCTCAAGATCCAACTCCTCTAAGTGAGCTTTTCCTCACAATATACTATCAGTGCCTCAATAAGAAAACTCTCGAGTAGCAGCCATACCTAAAATCAGATCTATTCTTTTTTATTTTAAAATAATATTTTTTATTTATTTGCAAGCAGAGAGAGAGAGAGAGAGAGAGAGAGAGAGAGAGAGAGAGAGAGAGAGAGAGAGAGAGAGCGTACCAGGAACTCCAGTCGCTGCAAACAAACTACAGATGTATGTGCCACTTTGTGCATCTGGCTACTGGGGAAGCAAGCCAGGGGTGTTGTTCTCCAGCCCCAAATCAGATATATTTTTGATTCATATATATTTAATGTTTCAAACAAAGAACACCTGTCTTTTGGAGTAAGGCTGAAAAATTATAAAACTTCTATAGTCCCCTCCTCCGTAGCTTACAACGAAGTAACTTGATTTTGGTCACAATTTTCTCACTTTTGAGACAAGATATGGAAAAACAGATGAATGCAATGGAAGAATTTCACAGGTGTCTAATAACATGTAGGAAAAAGAAAACCAGAATAAAAAAGTGTCACTGATATAAATATGATTTGAATATATCTATTTCTGAACTGCATGCCACGCAGGATAAGAAAATAAAGGTAGAAACCTACTTTCTTCTAGCACTGATATTTTGCTATCCTGCAGGGCTGTGTCAAGATGAAATACATGTAATAAGCCCTTTGCCAAACCGCAAAGGACTTTATGTGTGTTCCAGAGAGGCAGACAGTGCAGGGGACAGGGCATGGGCTATGATGGCACTTGGGGCTGCCCCAGCTTGAGAGATCTGACCTGTAGTGAGGTCTGAAACATATCTCTGGATCTCAATTTTCACATGTGTAGATTGAGGTCAATAATCATAGCTTAAGGAAAGGGCCAGATAATAAGACATCCAGGAGAGAAGTAAGAACAAAATGGTAACCAAATCTTTGGTACACATCACAGGGGTATCACTTAGCACAGGCCTCTGAAACAGTCTCTTTCCATAATTGTTGCCCCATTTTACAAGAAGTTCCCTATGGCTTGTTTGCCTCTGTGTCCCCAGCCATTCACTTTTTTAACAGTTACTAGGTCTAGTCAAGCACCAAGTCTTTTTTTTTCCCTAGCAATAAGGATTGACCCTAGGGCATCACACATGGTAGTCAAGTTCTCTACCCCTGAGCTATATCTCTGACCTTTTTTATTATTACTTTTGATTTTGAGTCAAGGTCTCATTAAGTTGCTTAGGTTGGACTAGAACTCTATTGGTAGACCAGGCTTGCCTTGAATTTGTGTTCTTCCTGTCTCAGTCTCCCAAGTAACAGGGATTATAGGCCTGTACAACCAGGTTCAGCTGACCACCAACTCTTGATTAGCAATTAGCTATATTCTGCCTTTAAAATCACTGTTCTTTTTCACTGAGCTCCCCTCCTAGCACCAAAGCCCCAGAGACCCTGACCAGGTCGGTGGTGGTTTGATTTAGGTGTCCCCCATAAAAGCATGTGTTTTGAATGCTTGATTCCCATCTGATGGTAATTTTGGAGAGGGAGTCTTGTTAGAGGGGGGTGTGTTGTTGGAGGCAGGTTTAAGAATGTTATAGCCACCTCCCCATTCCCAGAACTTGGTTCACTTTCCTGGTGTTATTGTCCACCTGCTGTGACAAGGAAGTAACTCTACTATCTTTCCCCTACCATCATAAAGCTTCCCCTTGTGACTGTAAGCAAAAATAAACAACTTTCTCCCATCAGCTGATTTTGGTCAGGTGTTCTATCCCAGCAACAAGAAGGTAACTACAAGAAGACCTCTGTGGGGAACACTGTGACATGCCGCCCAGATTCCCCTTTATGATTGAAGGCCTTATTTCTTTGCTCAGCAAGACTGCTGCAGGTTGACAGTCCTTATTTGGAAGTGCATGGTCCCCTCTTTAGAGAGAGCTGCCTGGACCAAAACTGTCCCTCAGAGAGGAGAGGAAAGGAGAAGAGAGGAAGGATCCTCTCACCCTAACTTGGAACAACTCTGACTGGCCAAGCCAGATCTAGAGGTCCCAAAGAGTCAGCTGAGGTTGACATTAATATGCCATGCTAACCCAACTTGTCTTTCAGACCAATCCTGTAACTTTCCCCTATACTCCAGATGTCGATTTCCAAAGACACCCCAATAAACTTTCTGTGAATCTAAACTGTGAATCGCTAAAGCCCCTCAAAGGCAGTACTTAGGCTGGGTTTGTGGCCTGTGTAAGCTCTGGCTCTGAATATGGGAAGCCTCAGTTTCAATTGATCCCAGGAGCTGGATAGGCTCCAGGGCCCAGTCAGTGTCATAGGCATTACTTGCAATTAATTTTTCTTTTTTTGTTTTTTTTCAAGGTAGGGTCTCTCTCTGTAGCCCAGGCTGACCTGGAATTCATTATGTAGTTGCAGGCTGGCCTTGAACTCAGAGCAATCCTTCTACCTCTGCCTCCTGAGTGCTGGGATTAAAGGTGTGTGTCACCATGCTGGACTGCAATTACATTTTTCTTATTTATTTATTTATTTATTTATTTATTTATTTATTTATTTATTTATTTGTAAGGCAGAGATAGAGAAAGAGACAGAGAGATGAGTATGGGCACACCAGGGCCTCTGGCCACTGCAAATGAACTCCAGATGCATGTGCCACTTTGTGCATCTTGCTTTATGTGGGTACTGGGGAATTGAACCTGGGTCCTTAGGTTCTGGACGCAAGCACCTTAACTGCTGAGCCTTCTCTCCAGCCCCTGCAATTACATTTATATCATCATCCCCTTCTCTTCAAATTTTCCTTGTGAATTTTTGGAACCTGAAGGGTGAGAAATTTAGATCTAGGCAAATGAGTGTAGGGCTGGAGAGTTGACTCAGTGGTTTAAGGCACTTGTTTGCAAAGCCTGACAGCCATGGGTTCAATTTCCCAGTACCCACCTAATGCCAGATGCATACGGTGGTGTATGTGTCTGGAGTTGGTTTACAGTTGCAGAAGGCCCTGGCATACCCATAACTTCTCTCTCTCTCTCTCTCTCTCCCTCCCTCTCTCTCCCTCTTCCTCTCTCTGTCTGCCTCTTTCTGAAATAAATAAATAAATAAGCCAAATAAGTACAACAATGTGAGCTGGGCTCCAATAGAGACATGGATGTGGTGATAAGGGAATTCAACCTGGACATCTGAAGGAAGCCTTCCTAGAGGTGAAGCCATTTAAACTGAATCTTGAAGGATGAGCTGGTGTTTGATGGATCAATGAGGGATGTGTGAGAGACATTCTAGACAGGACACAGCAAGCCGGGAGGTGTAAGGGGCAATAAAGTCTGGGACATTAGTAGGGGAAGGGCAGGAAAGCCCTTCACACAGAGCAACTTGGCACTCCACATACATCTGTGGACAAAGCCTTGTTTCAGTATTGGTCAACCTTCAGCTATCTTGGTTTCATTTCAACAAGTTTTGCCATAACTAAACATCACTTATTCTATTTACTATTCACTTAATCTTCTTCACTAAATAATTTTTTAAAATATTTTTATTTGAGAGAGGGGGTGAGAAAGGGAGAGAATTAGCATGCCAGGGCCTTCTGCCACTGCAAACCAACTCAGTTTGTGTGTATGGCTTTACCTGGCTACTGGGGAATCAAACCTTGGGTCATCAGGCTTTATAAGTATGTGCCTTTAACCACTGAGTGCTTCCTCTAACCCTGTAAATATTTTTTTTTCCTTAAATACATTTATATAGAGCTAGGTGTGATGGCTCATGCCTATAACTTCAGTAATAATAGGGAGATGGAGGAAGGAGAATGAGGAATTCTCAGCTACATAGCAAGTTCAAAGATAGCCCGGGCTATATGAGACTCTATCTCAAAACAAATAAATACATTTATATTAAAAAGAAATTTTAAATGGCAACCAAAAACCAAAACAAAGAGGTGGAGATGCAGAGGACATGCAAGTGCTAGGCCCTGGGTTGATCCCCAGCCCTGCCCAAACCTACAACATCAACAGAAACAAAAGAATTACTTACTATAACTATACAGTAACTCTGAAAAGAAATACATCATAAACAGAACACAGAAATTAAAACTCCAAGTAGATACTGTCACTTGCCCCTGTCTTTGAGCCTGAGGTAGGCTTGGCTTTGTTAAGGCAAAAGATTAGTGAGTATTATAGGATGTTAAGAACAGCATCCCACTGAGACTTTCTCCTTAAGGTAATCAGAATGCGGGAAAGAGAATCATTTTCTCACCATGTACTTCAGTGTTCTCTGCAGTTCTACTATGTACCATTAAAATCACCTTGGAGCCCTCTCCCTACCACTTTGCCCACTGTAAAAAGTTGATAAACAATAAGGGCCCTGCACACATGGTTGTTATCATCATGCTATCATTTTGTCTATTGGCTCTGGCACAACCACTTGGCTCAGCAAAGGTTTCCAAACCTGTGCTTGTGGTGACCCTCATCCCAACACTATTGAGGAGAAGGAAACCAGTCAGGGAAAGGGGTGCTGGGCAGGGGGAAGGACCCTGGACATCGTAGACTCTAGGAACTGGAAATGCCCTTGGAGAATCTCCTTCTTCCTACATTGCAACTGGGGAAACTGGGACAAAATTGATCTCAGGCCACAGAGGGTGTTAGTATTAGCAGTCTAGGCAGCAGATGTGGAAGACAAAATACCTTACTGCTTCAGTACTCGTCCCAAAACTGTGGGAGAAGCCAGCTCCAGGAGGCTTGAGAGCAGCAACACAATCAAGAACCTCGAGGTGACATGTATAATAGCACACACCTGCTGTGCCAGCACTCCAGAGGCTGAGGCAGGAGGATCTTGGGTTTGAGTGAGATTCCTGTTTCAAAAAACAAACAAACAAAGCCCACAAAACAACAAAACCCCCAAACTACTGGCCTAGGTTTCTTGGCTAGGAGCAGAGGCAGAAGTGAGCCTGAGCCTAGATAATAGCCTGCGTAGCAAGAGACTTAGAGGGACTCCATAAGAACTGCTCCAAAGGGCAGGACCAATGCAACCAGGGACATGGTGAGCCTGCTCAAAGGAGCTAGACTTTGGAGTTGAACAGGTCTGGCTTTGATCCTAGTTTTGTTATTTTGCTCTAGGTGCGACCTTGGGCAAGTCATTAACTCCTGTGAGCCCTAGACTCCACTCTGGAGTATAACCTGGGCAATGTTGGGACCTACTTTAGAAGACTGTTGTGAGGGCAACATTCACAATGCTTCTACTACTTAACATCACTTCTCAACCTCCTGTGACAGAGCCAGACCCCTAACAACACATCTTCTTGACTCCTGGCTCCTTCCCCAGTCCAGGCTAACAGCCCATACTCCAGGCTCTGTTGGTCCATTATGGGATCAATGAGGAGCCTGTCAAGTATCAGCAGACAAGAAAGTCAAGGGGCACACTCCAGAGGGTGGGACAGGCCTTCCTTCATCTGCAGGCACCTCTGTTGGATGGCTCACTGGCTCACTGGAGGGAGAGGCCTGCTCTGGCTTTCCAGGTTGCTGGCTAGGCTCTGCTGTAGGAGAACAAAGACAGACCTCGGGTCTCCTGTGGCATTAGAAGGAAGGGCCTTCAGCAAGTCTCTCCATTAAAAGCTACCTTCCGTCAGGAAGGTTAAATATAGCCCTTTCCAGTTGTCTAGGACATAGATTTATGAAATGTCAGAGTGGTATTAGAGAAATGATTTTATCTCTGTTCTGTTTTTAGAGTAGAAAGACAACAGAGAAGAGAAAGAAATGGGGACTTTCACCAGTGGGTGATGGGAAGCAGTTGGAGGATTTTGAGCAGCCAGGTTGGGTTTGTTTTATAAAGACCTGCTTAGCTGCAGTGAAGAAGGTGCTGGAGAGTGGAAGCAGGGAATACAGTGTGAGGGAGGGAAATGAGGGAACCTAGACCAGGGGAGCAGCTGTGGAGGGGGGAAAGGGAGCCAATCTCAGAGTGTGCTGAGCCTACATCTTAGGTGAGGGCTACCCCTTCTTCCCTCTCACTCTGACTCTCCCTCCCTCAGGAGAGAAGGCATACGCCCTTGTCTGCTTAAGCACTCACGTCCTGACTCATGAGAAAGCACTCTGCTCAAGGGTACTGAGTCTTTGTTCTTTAAGGCTCTCCATTACTGCCATGGAGAGTCTGTTAGGAAATTCCTCCTTGTCCACAGGCCTCAACTCTATCATCTGAGAACCCTGGTAGACTCCCTGTAGTCACTTCACCCTGTGACAGCCCCTTAAATACCCAAAGACTAAATACCACTTTTCTTTGATTCCTCTCTATGTCCAGCTGCACACAAGGTCGTCACACAACTTCCTTTTTGACTGCATCACTCTACCTTTCGAATCACGTTAGCTCATAAGTACTTTTTGAACATATGCCAGCTATAAAGGGCTAACTCAAACCCCAGAGATGCCCCCTGGAGTCACAGTCTGTCCTGCTGACCGCCTCTGCCAACACAACCATAACTTCAAGTAACTGTAACTGCCATGTCACCTCCTCCACCATGGCTGATCCTGTTGGTAGAAGTCAGAGAAAGCTCCCAGTGTGACACAGGACCCTGAACTTCATTCTTTCTTAGTGCCAGGAGGTCTGGATTGAACTGAGCCCAGAAAGCACTTGATCCCTTTGTAGGAACTGTGTGTGGAAATGGCCAGTGATAGGCACCCCTTTCCTACCTCTCGCAGACTATGCCTTGGGATTGCAAAAACAAATTTGCCACTTTAAGTAAGTCTCAGAGGTGAGTTAAGCACCAAGATTGATCAAAATTGAACTGAGGAATGAAGCCTCAGAATCGATAAGCTGACATAAAAAAAATAAGAGATGTACATGCATACACAGACATATACACACACGCACACACAATTCCTTATTCACTTTTGTTATCCCTTTCAGGTCCCAGAATATTAGAGTTCAAATGTGTTCACATCACCCACTCTACATGCGGTCACCCAATCTCAAACTCATGTATAGCATCTCTGCCAAATGGCCCTCCTGGCCGTCCTCTAGTACTAAGGGACTCCCTCCCTCCCAAGACAGTCCATACCACTAAGGCACAGTTCCTCCTCACCAAAGCCCCAGTTCCTTTCCTTCTCTCCACTCATGCACTGCTCGCTCACTCACTCTCCCCAAAGACTTACCTCCCCGGCTCCCGAAGAGGGTGAGAGGCTCAGCTCTCTCCATCCTAGCGGTGTGGATACCCAAGGATCCACCTCCAGCCAATCCTCATACAACAGAGAAGTTGTGTGGCAGGCCCACACTGGGACCAGAGCCCAGGGGCTCCGTGCTGTTCTGAACCCTATCCTTGGGCTCCTCAGTGGAGCGCCCAGGGTCTCTTCCTGACCTGTTTCCCAGTATTCTGCCTGGGGCAGTTTGGCCCCATCAATCACATGCTCTTTTGCCCAGGGAAGTTCCTGGGCAGCCAAGCCCAGGGAAAGCAAAAAGGGAGTTTCCTCTCTCTGTTCTCACCCCTTGCCCTCCACCCACAGCCACACTGGTCCCATTTCCCCTAGTCACCAGTGAGGGGCGCTATCTGTGGGTTGGTCTTGCCATTTTCTAGGTAAGGTCCTTAGGACTCTTAACCATAGGCCTGAGTTCCAGCTGCATGAGGAACTCGCACTCAGGCTCAGTGGCTGTCCTGCTGCAAGGGGAAATGAACAGGAACTGGCTGTCTGAGTCAGCGCCCTGGTCTATTGTCACTGTGTGGGCCCCTTCCTTCCCAAAGGAGAGACGTGCACAGAGATAGGCCTTGTTTTTTTGCAAGTCTCTCTTGCACACACACTTTCTCTCTTGGTCTGGAACAGGTCTGTGAATTATGGCTGGATGTAACTCAGTTCAATTTTCCTAGCTCCTACCAGGGCACGTAGAGGTCATCCTCACTATGGACAAAGGAACTAGATGACCAGTCCCCGTTTAATAGGGGAAGAAACCTCCACTCAGCAATGAACAGGGGCTCTCCTAAGGCCCAAGTGCTAGAGAATAATGAGACCTGAGTCCAGTCTTGCCCTACATGGTACCAGGAGAAGGCTGCTGACTGTCCTGACTGCTTCTCCCACCTGCATTTCAGCCAGCAGATTCTAGCAAAGTCTATTTCCCAGGGTACAAAGCATGAGAAAATTACTGACTTTAAAACACATTTGTTCAAATTTGTTTCTGTATGTTTGGAAAAACAAGAACCCAGAAACAAGTTGTGTGGGCCTGAAGCTGATTACAAAGGGAGTCTTTTGTTACTCAGCACTAAATGGCTCTGCTGGTGAAATGAGCATGAGCCAGGGACTGAACCTGTCTCCCAGAAGCTACCTTCTAATCAGAAGAGAGCCATCCCTGATTCTCACTCACAGAGAAGAGACCCTGTCTCTGCCAGGGACACAGAGATTGGGAAACAGCTGGAGGCTACTCCTGAGGGGATCCACCTGTACCAAGACTTTCAACTTTTTCTGCACAAGGCCATGATCTCCCACCTTCAGGGCCAATCTCTATAGCATGGTAGAAAGGCCACTGGAGAACAGCTGAGAGACTGCATTCAAAAATGTCATTGGCTGGTACCCAAGACATGCTGTTCACTTCAGTAAAACGGAAGGGATGATCTTGGCAAAAATGGCTTTGCCAAGGAGCAGGTTAAGAAGGAAATGTGAAGGTGTTGGGGACACCTCTCAGGAAGTTTTGTCATGGCTAGAGAGGAAGGAGCCAGAGCTAAAAAGACAAGCAGAGGTACAGATGGGAATTACATGTTTGTTAGGATGGGAGAAATCTGTTTTTTCAAGTTGAGGTACTACTGTGAACCTCACCAGTCTACCCTACTCTCTGCTCCATACAGGCTGCACTTTATATGAGGCCAATGAAATCAGAACTTCTAAAGGGTGGGGCCTCAGGCATGGATGTTGTTTTATGTCTCCTCAGGTTGAGAACTATTATATCATTTCGGGTGTTTGAGACTGTCTCAATATGTAGTCCAGGCTGGCTTCAAACTCATGATCCACCTTCTAAGTGCTGGTGTTATAAGCTTATGCCACCATGCCCAGCTACATAAATTCTTGCAAGAGACTGAAATCTAGTGTTAGAGCCTAGCTACTGCAGAGGGTAAAAGCAGCCTGACCATCTTACCTCATTCACACTGACAGATTAGCTTGGGAGCTAAAACAACAAACACAGGAGCCCAGGCTTGGATATCAGCTTCATACTTGACTGCTTACAGGTCCTTGTATAAGCAACCTAACCTTTCTAAGCCTCAGATCTAGAGATCATTTACATAATCTACAGTTTCATATCTATATATCCCCTTTAGGGGATAATAAAAGCACATATACTATATAGGTGTTAAGTGAACTAAATGAATTAGTATATGCAAATTAACTGGCTCAATGGAAGCTCTGCTAGAGCTGTCCTGTGTTTTCTAGTGTCCCTCCTAAGACCTTCTCTGACCTCTACCCTGAGTTTCCACCCAAGGCTCAGAAAGGCCTCCCTTCTAAAATGTTGGCCTTACTCTTGACTTGGGTCTCCCACTGTTATGACCTCTGGCCAGCCTTTCATGGTCCAGTTTGCCATCCTCCTCCCTGACTGTAGCCGCTGCTTACTCTAGGTCCTCATGGCCTGGTGCTGGCTACTGTTTAGATTATGGGTCAATGTTTATTTTTGTTTCCCCAACTTAGGTTTTGGCTGGTGTCAGGGTTAACTATTGCCTCTGGGTAAAGAGTTGGTGTGTTAAGTTTCCTTATCAGAGATGTTGTGTGCTAGGGCTGGTAGTTGGAAACCATCTTTATCCCCAGACCCAGCAGTATTCCCTTCAGCTCATTTGGGTAGCCACCAAAAGAGACCTTAACCAACCCTTGTAACTTTGCTTTGGACACAGTCCCTGTTTCTCAGGCCAGACCCAGAAGCCCCTCAGGGAAGAGTTGGGCACTGGGTACAGAACTGAAGTTTGTGGCAGATGTCCAAGAAGACATCAGAAGCAAGGCCTGGTCCCAGAAGCAGGAGCAAGGCTCCTAATGTCCTAAGAGTCTTTAGCGAGAACAATGGCAGTTCACACATGAATCCTTGCTCCTTGCAGGTGGGTTAGAATATCATTAAAAAATATGTGCATACCTTGCATCGCCTGTGAGGTCAGAGGGCTGCACACCTTTTCTGAAACAAGCTTAAGGGCCAGAATATCGCTGCGGATCCCCATCCTGGCCCCAGAAAGAATTCACAGGTGTGGCTCTGTGTTCCCCTCCCCAATGCTAGAAACAAGACTCAAAGAACAAACTCCACCCAAGTGGAAGGGGGCAACTAGGAAACCTCATCATGCTTCTAGGAACCCCCCCATACACAGATCTTCTGAAATAGAAAATTTGCTATTGTGAGAAATGAGGGGTTAATCCAAGCCTATTTACTTGGATGTGGACACAGGTGCCATTTTGAAGGCTGCATCAGCCCAGATCATCTGAAAGCCATGTGTAAGACCTCCTAGCAAAGGAATCTTTGTCATCTCCAGCAACATTTTGATCTATTCTCAATGTGAGAGGCCTGGTTACATGGCATAGCCATGTGGGCCACGGTGTCTGCATCATGGTACTAATAAAAACCCCAGAGGTCACAAGGATGACTCCAGAGCAACCCTGGCAGCAGCGGGAGGAGAGCAGCTGAACTATTGCTCACATTAATCACTGGAGCTGGGTGACCTTGGGAATGTCATCTCACTTCTGTGAGTCTATAAAATGAAAGGCTTATGGGAGATGAGTGATTTCCAAACACATATCTCACTTTTATTAAAATATCTGGATTTCCTAGTACTGTAAATTAAATCAAATACCTGGGTTCCAACATGAGAGACAAAATGACTGATTTTTTTCATGGAAGACATTTCAACAGTCATAACAAAATAATGATAATCATGGGGCTGGGGGTGTAGCTCAGTGATAGAGTGCTTGCCTAGCATGCACAAGGTCCTGAGTTCCATCTCTAGCACCAATTTTGTTTTCTTTGTTTCCAGGTAGGGTCTCACTCTAGCCCAGGCTGACCTGTGTAGTCCCAGACTGGCCTAAAACTCATAGTGATCCTCTGACCTCTGACTCCTGAGTGCTGGGATTAAAGGTATGTGCCACCATGCCTGGCTCAAAGGTTTTTGTTTTTTAATTTTTATGTTTAAATATTTTTATTTATTTGAGAGAGATGGACAGACAGACAGACAGACAGTGAGTATGGGCCGGCCAGCTGCTCTTGCCACTGCAAACAAACTCCAGATGCATATGTCACTTTGTGCATCTGGCTTTATGTGTGTACTGGGGGATCAAACCCAGTCCATCAGGCTTTGCAAGCAAGCACCTTTAACCACTGAGCCATCTTTCTAGCCCATAATTTTTTATATCATATTACTATCATGTATACACACTATGCTTCTCTTCTTTCTTTCTTTCTTTCTTTCTTTCTTTCTTTCTTTCTTTCTTTCTTTCTTTCTCTCTCTCTCTCTCTTTCCTTCCTTCCTTCCTTCTTTCATTCTTTCTTCTTTCTTTTTCAGATTTTCGAGGTAGGATTTTTGCTCTAGCCTGAGCTGACCTGGAATTCACTATGTGGTTTCAGAGTGGCCTTGAACTCAGGGCACTCCTCCTACCTTAGCCTCCTAAGTACTGGGATTAAAGGTGTGCACCACCACACCCGGCATCACACTGTACTACTTGAAGACTCCTCTGTTGAGATCAGGTTGACCCTAGAGAACCTTCTTACTCTGAGTCTTTTTTAGCAATTATTTGTGTGTGTGTGTGTGTGTGTGTGTGTGTGTGTGTGTGTGTTTGTGCACATGGGGTTACCAGGGCCTCTTGCCACTGCAAATGAACACCAGATACTTGTGTCATTTTTGTGTTTGGTTTATGTGGGTACTGGGGAATTGAACTCAGGTTGGCAGGCTTTGCAAGCAAGTGCCTTTAACCACTGAGAATCTTGGTCGATGATGATGGCAACTCATGTACACTCTTTGCTTACTACACAGCAGGCAATTTATATGCAGCACCTCATTTCATCCTCATGACCATCCTATGAGGGAGGCACTGCCCATTCGAGAAAAAAAAACTATAACATTTTCCTGAGTTCCCCTTCCAAGAATGAAGACTGAAGAACAAAGCTTCACTTGCTTAGTTAATCTATGGCACCCAGTTCTCAAGAAGACGACTCCCATCTGAATCTAACAGCAGCAAAGGCCCAGGATGGCTTTGTTGTCAATGGAGGGGGACAGTGGAGTGCTCCATAAAGGAAGGAGTTAGCTAACACTTTTGGAAGTTGAAAGTCCACGACTGGGTGTCCTCATCTGTTGGGCCTCTTGAAAGGAGTTCTTTAGCTACATCCTAACATATATTAGGAGAACAGATCACAGGGTGAGACAGGAAGCCAGAGGGATTGAGAGGCCAGGCTTGTTCTTTTATAACAACCTGTTCTTGTGAGAACTAACTGGAGTCTCATGGAAACTACACTAATCCCTTACAAGAGCATATCCCCCTATGACTGAAGTACTTTCCACTAGGTCTTACTGTTTGAAAGTTCCATCACCTCAATACTGTCACATTAAAGACCAAGCTTCCAGATCATGAACCTTTAGGAGTCATATTCAAACCATATTCTAATCATAGCATTACCTACTAATTTGGCTTCAAAGTACTTGTATACATACTATGGTAAGGCTTTAAACTACGTAGTAACTTACACTTCAAAAGGTCCTTTAAAACATCTCGGATCATTTGCTCTTGACTCCAGCTCTTTAAGGTAGTTATGGCTATTATTATCCTCACTTTGCTGATAAAGAAACTGAAAATAAGGGATGAAATAAGTTCCTGCGAGGATCCAATGTAAGGGTCTGAGTTTATATTCAAACATGGGGCTTCCTATACTAATTCCACTGCTTCTCCCCATTCCTTGTGGTTGCCTCTTTTCCAAAAAAAACCCACCTAATTTTGTAATGACATCTTTCAGGTGTGTTTTTTGCTGGCTCAGAGAAATGGTATAATTTGGTCTTTTGTTTTGACAGAAGATTTTCCAACATAATTGCTATATATGTTAATTTTTTATTACTCTTTGCACAAACAAGATTATAATAGTATTAATGAAAACTTTTAATTTCTCTACAATTTTCCTCCTATTCCTAGTCATGTGCAGTTATACTTTTCACAGGGCTTGAATACCTCAGAGACAGTTTTGTACTGTACTTCTTGTATGTAATATGTTCTTATAAGCATTGCCTAATCAGCTCTCATATGGCTCAACCATATTTCAGTGAGGTTGGATGCTCTATATTTACTTAGCCATTTGCCTATAATTTGACATTAGGTTGACCATTATACTTTAAAATATTTTTATTCAAAAAAAAGAGAGAGAGAGACTATTAGAGAGAATAGGAATGGGCACTACAGAAGTTCCTGTCACTGCAAATGAATTCCAGATGCATGTGCCATTTTAGGCATCTGGCTCTATGTGGATACTGGGGAATTGAACCTAGGCCATCGGGCTTTGCAAGCACTGAGTCACATTTCCATCCTTATACCCTTTTTTTTTTACATCTTTTCTCTGTTTCCATCTACTTCTGGCTCAGGAAGTGTGGGTGTTGTGGTTTGAATATGAAATGTCTCCCACAGGCTTAGGCTTTGAATGCTTAGCTCCCAGCTAGTTGTGCTATTTGGGGAGGTGGTGGGAACTTTAGGAGGTGGGCCTAGCTGTAGAAAATCAGTGACAGGTGACTAGGGGAAAGAGTGCCTTTGTGGATTGTACCTGGTCCCCAGTCCCTTTCTTAGTTTCTGCTTCCTGTCCACCACAGGTGACAAGCCTGCTCCCAACATGCTCCCACCACCATGCTGTTTGGCCCGAGCAAATAGAGCACAGTGACTACGGACTGAATCCTCTGAAACCAGGAGCCAAAATGAATCTTTCCTCCTTTAAGTTGTTCTCTCAAGATGGAAGATGAGGACAAAGTAGGGAAAAATCAATTGTACTCTCAGGTATTTGGTTATAGATATGCAAAAGCAATGACACAGTGTATCATAATTGACCCCAATCCCTGGAAGCCATGTCTCTGCTGCAAGAATACCTGTCAGGGAGCCAGAGAAATGGCTCTTGTCTGCAAAGCTTAAGGACCCAAGTTTGATTCCCCAGTTCCCATGTAAAGGCAGTTGTACAAATAAATAAATAATATTTTTAAAAAGAATATTTGTCAGATACAGGAGGCAAGGAGAATCAGAATATTTTGTTTAATGACCTAGAATTTTAACTCCTTCCATACCTTCCAATGGACTCATTAAGTCTAGTTAGAAAATATGCCTTTAGGAAGAAGGCCTTCAGAGGAGTAGGGGTCAATGGACTCCCTTCTAAGTCTTTGCCATTCATTTTCCATCATACTGATATCAAGGATGGTGAGACTTCAATACATTTCTGAAGATGACAGGGCCAGGTCAACTATAAAAAAATACCTTGCAGTGCAAGCAGATGATCCTGTTATTTTGTTTAGATACAAAGAAGAGAACAATGGACTCATTTTCATCCTGTAGCACAGGTCACCTTGATCACAGCACAGTGCTCTGCTTGGGGGAGGGGATCTGGAAACCAGCATGACACTGGCTGTCTTTGGACCCGGAACGTCTTTCATCTCCTGGTTTAGGTCTAAATCTAAGAATCTCACTTTACTGCTAGCTCAGGCGACCCCACTCTAGGTCCTGGACCCATCACAAAGCCTCTAGTGAGTTCAATTATTCCAACAATACAAACATGTCATCAAACAGACATATGATGGGGCTTCTATCAAGCTGGGCATTGCAGTCTTTGTTGCTATAGAGATTTGCCAGAATGGAGCCATGGTCCCTTCCCTTCACCACACCCTGTCTCCAGGGTTACTAACTCCTGCCACAGCTGCAAAGATGCTGAGCACATGGCATACCTCAATAGGTGCAGGCTTGACAGACAGACATATTCAGGCTCAAATCCCATCTACACAACTTCTGGGTCTCAGTTTACTCATCTGTGCAATGGCATCAATTATTCCTGACTTGTAGTTGTTCTGAAGGTTAAGTGGTGGATGTAATAAGTGTGCTATGAATACCAGTCCCCCTTCCCTTCTGTGGGATACTCGTTCAAATGAATTAATGGTTTTTATATGCACAACTATGCACATGTTGGGTAGTCACATTGTCATTAGCATACATTACCCCCACACACACAAACACCATGCACAGAATCACAGGGTGGCAGAGTTACACTTATTCAAGAAATGACTGGCTAGAAAGCTGGTGAGAAATCAATTTGATATTATGAGGTTGACAGATAAGGCTTTCCCTCTATAAAGCAAACCTATGCTCTAAGGACTGGTGTTCTACAAGCTGTGACTGACTCTCCCTGCCCCCACCCTTCTGCTAAGCAGCTGTGTCATGGTTTGATCCAGGTGTCCCCCACAAAAATGAATGTGTTCTGATAGATAGATCCTCAGCTGATGGCAATTCGGGAATTAGAACCTCATTAGAGCTGTGTTGTTGGGGGTGGGCTTATGGGGGTTATAAGCCAGCTAGCTCCCCCTTGGCAGTATTTGGCACACCTTCCTGCTGCTGATTGCAGTGCTGTGGCAGAGGTGATGTCCAGCCCTCTGCTCATGCCATCATCTTCCCTGCCAGGATGGAGTCTCCCCTTGAGTCCATAAGCCTAATAAACTCATTCCTCCACAAGCCACTTTTGCTTGGGTTCTTTCTGTGCAGCAACTAGAAAGCTGACCACAACAAGCTGGTTTCTCTCATCTAGTTGCACAAGCTGCTGAGCTAGCTCACCTGGCTCCTCCTGCTATCTCTCAAACATGCAGGGCCCACTTCTGCCTCCAGCTTAGGAGCAAAGGTCCACAGTGTCTTCCTTTCTGCTATCATCATGACCTTTCTCCATTTGAAAAGCAACTTTAACTTTTGAAAAGCTTTCCTAGTTAGCTTATACCACATTCTTCCAACCATCCCGTGAGTGATGCTAAAGGTCTGTCTCCTTTAAGGATTCCTAGATTTTTTATCAGCCTAAGGATGGAGGTAACAAAGGTAAGAACTTGTCTGAGATAACCCTGCAGGTTCATGGGCAAGAAATCCCAGTTAAGCCTTCGGAGTCCCAGTCCATAGCTCCCTTCCATTCTTTCAAAATTCTTTGAAAAGTTCACGTGTGATTAAAGGAGGCAAACATTCTGTAACAACACTAACACGAGGAGTGTAGCTCAGTGAGAGAGCTGCTTGCCTAGCATGTTAGAGGTTCTGTGTTCAACTCAGCATTCCCAGAAGAGTTCAGATATTAGCAGTGGTGCAAGAGGATGTGTGGCTGTGTCTCAGAGGAAGCTTTAATAATGAGTAACTGTCGGGTAGATGGTTGGATGGATGAAATAGATAAGTGAAAATTTTAAGTATGAGCTGAAGGAGAGAGTAGAATGAGGGGTCACTCTCGGGTTCCCCCAGCACTGAAATAAATAACAGATACAATATTAGAAAAATTGAAGCAGGAAGAGTAAGAGTTCAGGGTCAGTCATGGCTTTATATTGAGTTCAAGGCCAACTTGAACTACATGGTGAGATCTTGTTTCAAAATTAAATAAATAATGACAACATGACAGCATTGACACAGACAGTATAAAGGAGAGAGTGGTGATGTCTGCTATTAATTTTGCATGGGAGGAGACCAGTCAGATATCAGAGAAGAGGTGACATTGGATGAGGCTTCTGAAGGATGAATAGGAAATGGCCAGGAGAAGACAGGCAGAGGAAAACACATTTGGCAAAGCATAGAAACAATGAATGGATGGATTTGGAGAAGGACACCTCATTCAATATAGCTGGATCATCACGTTCAAGGTGAGAAGTGACAGCAGATAAGGTTGGTGAAGTAGGTGGGGCCCAATTATGGAAGTTCACTAAGTTATGTTAAGGAACATACAATTTATCCTAGAAATTAACCTCAAGCACTGTTTTTTACCAGTTTCTCAACTTTTGCTATTTTTATTCAGCATTCTAATTTATTATCTATTTTTAATAATTTTATCTAAAAAGACTCTCTTTAAAACACTTAACATTGCCCTAATAAAACTATTAGAAACCATAAATTTGATATACTTATATTTTTCTAATATGCATAAAATAAATATGTATAAAGAACTTAAAGGTAAAATGTTTTATTTCTACCAACCACATTAATTCTCTGGGCCACCTGGAATCCACCTTGACATCTGGGGGACACTCTTCATCTCCCACCCCAAATTACCAAGGTTTGGGCTCACAGCCAGAAAGTACAGCCAGGAAAAATCACTAAGAGGAAGTCAAAGGTAGAGGTTAGGAGATAGTTCTAGACCAAGCAAAAGCAGCCAAAGGTCTGAAAGCAGACATTGGCAGTGGGACAAGAAGTTAAGCAACTTTGTCTCAGAGAGAGCCTCAGCAACAAATAACTGTTGGGTGGACGGTTTGGATGGATTCATGAGTGAAACTTTTAAGTGTGAAATGAAGGAGAGAGTATCATAAAAGATAACTCCTAGGTTCCTAGTTCGGGCTCCTGTAAGGACACCAGTGTCTTTGAGAAAAGGAAGCAAGAAAAGAAAGGCAGAGAATGAGGCAGGCCCAAGACAGAAAGACCTTTAAAGAAAGGATATGCACTTTTGAGGGCTGGAGAAGGAAGAGATTCTTTATTCCTCTGTGAAATCTTTTCTGGTCACTGCAGGACTTCCCTTAGCCAGGGTCTCACCCTCTCCCCAAGAATACAATTGACTGCTCTGCTCATCTCCCTCCTTGACCAGCCAGTCAGTAAGCAGTTGCAGAGGGGAGAATAGGGAACTAAGAACTGTTTTTCTCTAGGTCAGCCCAGTAGGAATGAGTGATCCCCCAGGCTTCTGGGACTCCCTAGGAATAGTATTTGAGCCAGCATGGTATGGGGAAAAGGTGAGAACTAAGGGGTGGAATAGACAGGGAGGAGAAGTGATCATGAGGACCCCTCCTTTTAGGCTACTAGGGACTGCTCCCATAACTACTGCCTCTCAGATGACCCTGGGTTGGAGCATGCATTGAAGATGCAAAACAACTTCTAAGAAATGGAACAATAGCCAGTATCTGTCTCAATGTGGAGCACCAGCCAGGAGCACCCTCTAGCTCCTGGACAAGGATGTCCAGAGCATCTCTGAGTACTACCTCCAGGTTGTGAGTCTCTCCATGGCAGAGAAACAGGTGCTCTGAGGTGGTGTAGGGCCTCTTATCTGCTGATAATGACCTTAGAAAAGTGTGTTCCCAGAAGATTCCAAAGAAACTCCAACAACTAGAATTTTAACCTGGACTTGGCCCACCACATGAGTCCAACCAAATTCAGCCTACCCAGGACTTCAGACAAACCCTTATTCTGCCTGGTGGTCCCAAACATAACTACCTGGCCTATCAGCACATCTCAAATGCTTTCCTGTACTTGCCCACCAAAACGCTCCGTCTGGGACTGCCACTGGGGGACTAGCCTTGGACAAGTACCCTCAAGTGCATGGCCAGTTGAGTCCCCAGGGACAGGCAGAGGCAAATCTCTGGGCCTGAACATGACACATTTTCAGAACAGCACCAACTCATCTACTGCTTTCTATGGTAAACTTGAGTTAAACTTGCCAGCAACTTCCATTCCTACTGGCCTAGATGGTGGACGAGAGTCTCCCAAATGAGTACAGAGGAAAGAAACTAAGGGTTCCCCTTAGACTTGTGGGGGGGCACTACCAAGAAAGAGGCAAGAAGGTTGGGGGTGCTGTAGCGGTAGATGCTTGCCTCAACCTGTGATACCCAGGTTCCAGTCCCAGGATCTCAGAAGGAAAAGTTGGTGGGGAAAGAGAATGGGACAAGAGCAGCAGCTTCCTTCCACATTTCTCTTGTACTGCTTTGCAAAGGCAAGCTAAGAAAAGTTGTCTCCAGACTCTGATCTCCATAACATAAGCATCTATGAAGTTGTTGGGGAAAACTATGCCAGCACCCTGGAGTCCACATCTGGAAAGGGCCCAAGGGACCAAGCAGAGCACAGGTAAGAGTAGAAGGCAACAAAGTCAAGGCTGTCCAAGGCTCCTCTCAGCCCACTTAGGGAAAGGAGACCAGTGAGGGCTGGGGCAGGGAGGGGGGCAGGGCATTACACAGCAAGAAGCAGATTCATCTGGCTCATTGGGAGCCTCGGGCAGCCTTGAAGGTAGAGCCGGGAGAGGTGTAGGTGTACACGTGTGGGGCGGGGTTGGGGGCTGGGGAAGCAGGCGGTTTGAATAACAAAGGAGACTCCTCAAGGGTAAGCCGTGCAGGGTTCCACTAAGAAAGCCCAGTGCTAGCAATAAACTTCAGTCCCTGGCACGTAGCTCACTGCCCAGACACTCCAGTCACCCTCCAGAGGCTGCACGGTGTGTGTGTGTGGGGGGGGGTGCTGGTGAAGGATTCAGCTCCTGCCTGCTCAGGGAGCTGAGACTTATGCAATTCCGCCAGACACTGGAGCGGGGGAGCCGAGAGTTCATGGGCATCTCCTCCAGGCTTCTCCCCTCCCCCCCCCCCGTCAGCCCTGCGAGTCACGCCTAGGGTCAGGGGCCTGGTGAGCCCGGGAGGCCCTGGCTGGAGGAGCCCCAGAAAAAGGAGGGAAGGGAAAAAAGTACCTGTTGCTGAATGCATCCTGCTTTGGCTCTTACTCCTAGGTTGCTTGTGGTGAGAGTTGCCCATCATTCTGTTCTGGACTGGCAGCCACCGTGGCCGCTAACGCGCTGCCGCCGCCAAAGCCACCTCCACCTCCACCGCCGCCGCCGCCGCTGCTGCAGCCGCCACCACCACCACTACCACCACCACCACCACCTCCTCCTCCTCCTCCTCCTCCTCCTCCTGGGCCTGTGCTCCTCCCCAGGT
>PVHP010010019.1:0-48413 GCA_004024765.1 Zapus hudsonius | reverse complement strand
TTTTTGCAACATCAGCCTAAAATAAATTTTAAAACATTAAAAAAGTAATAAGGGCTGGAGTGATGGCTCAGCAGTTAAGGCAATTGCCTGCAAAGCCTAATGAATGGGGTTCAATTCCCAAGTACTGATATGATGCCAGATGCACCAAGTGGGGCATTCATCTGGAGTTTGTTTGTAGCAGCTAGAGGCACTAGTGTGCCCAATCTCTCTCTCTCTCTCTCTCTCTCTCTCTCTCTCTCTCTCTCTCTCTCTCTCTCTCTCTTTCTCTCCTTACAAATAAATACAAAAATTTTAAAAATAATCAACCTGACTGTCACTGCATAGGAAAGATTTGAGGTTTATATTCCAAATTGTCAACAATTGTCAACCCCAAGAAGTTGAAGAACTGAAGAGGACCCCCTGCCCTAGTTATTTTCTGTCTGCCTTCATTTTCATAATCGTTTCTTCTGTTTTGGGCACTAAGCAATCCTAAACAAACAAACATGGAGAAATGTGGCCATTGCCCCTGGATAGCTACTATGCTACACACATTCATTTCTGGTCTCTATTAATCATAACTCACCCCTTTCTGCATCATGTTTTAGGGAAAAATGAACAAGACCTCTCCCTGGAGGAACATAGTTTCTATTTGTAGGAAGAGAACTTAGGAACACCCACAGGCTGGGAGAAGTTCAGCAGGAAAACAAAACCACTAAGACTTAATAAATCTGACCTAATTTTAAGAAGAAAAATCTAGATGCCACAGGCCAACTTAAAGCTGTGGTTTTTAATTGCATACGGTCCTCAGGAAGGGCAGGGATTGAAATGTAGGCTCTATGTGGCCTCACTTAATTAATATTTATGACTGCAGAAGAAAATTAAATAAGGCAAATGGTGCAATTTTAAACAGCCTGTGGTTACGGATAGCAGGACTGAACACATTTAGAAGTATGCAAAGCCAGGCTCTTCCAATGCGGGATTCAGGTCTCCCCATCTTTCCCTTCCATTTTTCATGCTAGGTAGATCTCCAGTGATGAAGCTTGGAATGCTACAGGGACTTTTCTCACCCATCATGTTTTATTTGTCTTTGTAATTAAATGTCTGAAGGAAGATTTTAATTCTCCTTCCGCCCTCAGCAGGAGGGCTAGGAGTAAGGACTATGTACAGGTGTCAAAGCAGGGATCATCTGTGATCACCCTGTTAGTGTTTCAAGGACTTCTGTATGCATGGGCTCGTTATTGGCATGGTTGATGGTCTGAGCTTTCTATTTTTGGATCAGAAAGTTGGTGTGATAGTATCTGGACTCTAGGCCATAAGGTTGATTCAACTTCTGTGTGTTAACAAATGCTGGATGGATGTGTAAGTGGATGAAGGCGAGAACAGATGCTATATGCAAAAAGCTCATAGCTTACCTGTGGGCACTGGTTTTTGTGGAATAAAATCAGATTACAACAAATCTTATATTATTGCCTTTCAAATGTCTATTGATGGCTCATTCATTTGTTTGTGACAGAAATTTGCTTTACTAAAATTCTTAAGTAGTAAGGGAAAGAACAACAGAGATGCTTCCTGTGCATTTTTGCATAGGACATATATGTAGTCTTGGAAAATCTGTTTCTGTCATAAATGTGCTTTTGTCTGCATCAAGATAAAATTTATTCCTACTGTGGTTCTAACCCCCTAGGCCCAAGAGGCACATGGAGTGGGTGGGGTGAGGGCTCATTAGCTTTTCTTGCGAGGAAGCTTCAGTTTTTTCCACTGTAAACCAGAAATAATGGAAGAAGTCACCCTTGGGCCCTGTGAACATGAAATAAGCTAAGCCTCATGTTGATGGCTCAGCCTGGCATCTGGCACATGGAGAACATAGGGACATGTGACTTTCCTGTATGAGATTGCAACAGTCAGCAAAACAATAAACAACCCCATTTGCTCAAATTGCCACCAACGATTTGAAAAGTTTCTCTTGTCTGTGAAGGATATAGTGTCTATATTGAGCTCTGGACCAAAGATAGCTCTAGAATTTGCAAACATCTTCTCCCTCTTTGTCATTTCTCTCCAAAAAGAAGTAGAACTGGTCTTCAACTACATTGTTTTTCTTCCATTTGAAGGTTAAATTCAACGTCATTCTTTTCTTTCTGCCAATAACTTGCAAGCTCCCCCATTTCCGACTTTTTCTAAATCCTTGACCATATTCTAAATCCCCCCCCCAATCCTTCCTGAGGTCGATGGGTCTTGGATGTCCCGGCTTTTGAATATTTTTACAACTCTTCTTAGTCTCTGCATTTCTCCTACTCTCTCTTCTGGGAAACCATCCTCCAATCAAGCACTGTTCTCCAGAGGACCAGAGTCCACAAGAAGCCTTCTCCCAGAAGCACTTTCAGCTGCCAGAGCCAGAACCACTCTTTCCCATAGCCATGGCTTCAGACCAGCTTGAGGGGCCTCTCCTGGTTAAACCCTTTGCCAGAATTCACCCATTAGGCACTCCAGGATGCTGACTGGAGGATGGCTTGCTTGAGGCCAGCCTGGACTATATAACAAGACGCTATTTCAATTTTTTTTTAAAAAAAGGAAAATTCACTTGTTAAATTAAAATTTGTCCACCTGGATCTTCTGGAGTAACTGGAGAGGTCTCATTCTCATACACTGACCAATGAGGACAGCTGTTTCACAAAAGCTGGACACGTTGCTCTTAGTGACGGTAAATCCCCCATTTTCCCCAAAGATTTGGTTAGTTCATGAGCATAAGTGGAAGTCCCTGGGGTCAGCAGCTGCTCTGCTTATTGCTTAGAAACAAAGAAATCAGGTCTTCTGCAATACAATGTAACCTCCCTCTGTCCATCTTTTCTTGAAGGGGATACTGGAACATACATATAGTTTTTCCTTTGAAGCAGCATCTTACTTTAAACCAGGCTGACCTTGAACTCATGTCCATCCTTTTAGTTCAACCTCCCAGTGCTGGGATCAAAGGTATGCACCACCATGCTCAGTCAAATATCATTTTTTCAACGTGTCTTTCTGCACAAAAGTATGTCTTGAGATCTTCCCAGATAGACCCATATATCATCATCTTGCATTTTAAATTGCACCACAGTGTACATAGGCCATAGTTATATAATCAATTAGCAACTTTGTCAAGGTCTCAGAAGCAGAGCCTGAGGGGAGGAGCCATGAATTTGTGATGTAATGAAATAATCTTACAACCTCCAGAATGAGGGAGTGGGGGAAGGGAAACAGAATTGATATACAGGGTGCCATCTTGGGCAAAATCCCACAGAGAGGAGCTCAAACTGATCGGGAAGGGGCCTCTGAAGGGTAGATGAGGCTCAGCCCTACATTCATTGTTCATTAAGGGTTGTCATGGGTCCAGAGACTTCATACATCCCAGGCACATGGCGCTGCCTGTGTGCAGAGACAAGTTTGCTGAAAGCCACACCAAATGGTCCTTGTTCCTCTCAACTCTGCCTTCCCCAGTTGTCTCAGGTGTCTCAGCTCCAATTTAAAGGGTGCATGTGTCCATTTTTTCTGAAGCAACTCAGCCCACATTTACTGGATCAACAGAGTCGCCATGGACTCAAAACTCAAGTGTCACAGGGCTGGGATTGGCTCAGAAAGGATAGGAAACACCACACAGTGTCAGATCACAGCAACAAGGCCAGGCAGCATAGAGACAGCAGCAACTCCCTGGTCCTTGGCTGGAAGGCTTAGGCACCTCTTGTCTGTGGGCTGACATGAAAGCCAGACTCTGAAGGAAGAGGAAGGGCTTGACAGGTTGAAAGGGACCAAGGAGGTAAATGTCTGTATAAAAGAAGAGGCAACCTACCAGCACATGCTAGGAGTTTCCTGACAATGGTGTCCAACTGGTGGGAGACAGAAGAAGGAGCCTGACTTTAGTTCCTCCTGTTGAGTGCCGAAGTTTCAAGAAGGAGATAGAAACCCAGGATGGGTGGATGGAAGTGAAGATGTACCTAAGTGGCTCAGGTGGACACTCAGGAGTGGCTCCCTTGCAGCTGGGAGGGCACCCCACAAGCTACCCTCAGCTATCAGCCATTTAAGAGTCACCTCACCTGCAGGAAACACCTTCCCGAGATCCTGTCCCTTCCTGGGTGGCTCATATCCAGTTCTGAAGGGTGAGATTGTAGAGAAATCCAGCCAGCTCTGCGGCCCATTCAGACAACTCTACAAAAATACCCTGTGCACCAAACTCCAACTTTGAGGCTGACATAGAGAGCCCCACAGAGACAGCCATGCAGGAGGCTATAGTTACTGCAGGCAGAAAGGGAAAATGTATGCGTGGAATAATTCTCCCAGGTTTCCACCGCAGAGCAATATAGTCCAATTCTAGAAGAAATTGACTTCTATAGCAGGTCAGACCTCTAATGGTCTCTCCAGAAAATTCCAAATCAGCAGAGACATGAAAACATCCAGTGAAATAAAAACATGGAAGTGAGGGTCAAAGGCCCATGTTAGTTTTGGTTTCTTCAGTAGATCATGATACAAGGATTTGATTAGATGCAGGGGATTCTGGTCTAGGAAAGACTGGAAGGAGAGGAAGAGCGTAAGGTGAGAAGGGCTTGGCACCAAGCAGAGGATCACTGGGAACATCTGAGGCTCCTGAATTGTCCCTACCAAAGAGCAGGGAGCCGAGTTCATGATGAACCCACTCAGTAATCTTTGATTACCAGCTGCTGCTGTTGAGCCCTAATTTCTTAGTTACGTCCATTGCTAAAGGGTGGGTGAGAGCTGTTTCCAGAAAACATCCTGGAACACAGAGACAGGATGCTGGCATATGGAGACCCAAAATGTTTTAAATTCTACTGTCTCCATTTCCTGATAAGGGCTCAGAAGCCTAGACTCTTAGTCCTAAACCAAGGATAATGATAAATACCATTGAATCATTGTAAGATTTAAATGTGTCTTTGCTTGAGTTCTTGAACAATATCTTCGTGGATAGCCAATGTAGAGGGGAAAAACAAGTAAATATAAAATAATATTAATACCACAGGTCCTGGGTCCCTGAACTGCATACCTCAGTGTGTGGGATCATCAATCCCCTCCAAGATAGATTCAATATTTCATATTTGAATTTTCAGATGTATGGGTCTAGCATCACCTGCAGACATGAAAAGTTGTATCTGTCAGCTGCTCCTGGACCTGTCAGAAAGATGCCTCGAAATTCCAAAATGCTGCTTTGTCCTGTGCTGGCAGTGTGCAATAGTGAAGTCTGCATCACCTGGATTGTCAGCAGCAGGAAGCAGAATGGAGAATCTCCCCTCTAGGAATCATCACAGCAATGCTTCTGAGCCCAAGTCCCTTTCACTACTTGAAGGAAGACAGACAGAGAAGCCCAGCCCAAGCAGGAACCTTCTAGTACCATGCAATTCCAGTGTTCAGTGGAGAGAGAGGGGGCTGAAGGACTGAGCCTCAGTGAACTTTGCTGCTATCAAGTAGACATTAATGGATTGTGATCGACTTGCTTCTACTTTTCTGGTGAGGTGATTCACCTACAGTGAGTGGTAGATCATGCTAAAATCCTTGCACTAAATCCTTCCTCTGTGACAGCTCCTTCAACCCTTTGGGCCATAAAGAAAGATGTGCTTGAGGTCTCAACCAGAGTATAGATCACAGAGAAAGTGGTCCACCCTAAACACATTCATGCAAAGTACCCCCACTGTGTTGCTTCCCATCATGTGTGAGAAGAGACACTCCCTTTTCTACAAAGCTCTGATGGAATTTCTCCTGTCCTTGTAAGAACTCCCACTCCCCAGTCTCAGATTTACTTTTAACCAAAGCCTTTGATTAGATCCCCATGGGGTTAATGAGACCTTAAATCACTCACAAGACCCTTCAAAATTTATCTGGAAATTCTGGTCTCTCTATTTTTTTTCAATCACTATCACATTAGCCTTTGCTATAATTGAGTTTTATGTCCTAGACATGAATCACTTTAATTTTCAAAATCTCAATGGTTGTCTGAGGGGCTGTTTCCCATTTCCTACGTTCATTTAGGACAGTATTTGATAAGTAGAGTCTTAATTTTGTCCTTTGGTTGAAAAAACAATCCATATACACACAATTCGAGATGTTTCAGACTTTATGATCCAGGGATATAAAGAGAAGGCTGAGCCTTTGCTTGGTATTCTATTCCATCCTGAGTACAGCCGTGCTGAAGGGATTTGCATGTTTAAAGGAGCATTCGGAACAACCCACATAATGAATTCTCCAGGGGCCTATGCAAGGAAATTGCTATTCATTCTCAATCTCCGAGGTCTGCTCTGGAGCTGCGTCCACAGAGAATGCTGATTGGACACCCCTGGCTCAGCAGCATCCAATCAAAAGGTGATATCAGAGAGAGAGAGAGACTTCCATCTTGCCTGTGCCTGGGAAGCCCCAGAGGGGTGAGTAGAGTGGCTGGATGATTATACCAGCAGGTGGGCTTATGTGTGTGCGAGCAGGTTGTTGAGAGGCTGGTGGTGGGATTGGTTTCTTCTTTTAAACAATCGATCAAGCATTGTCTTTATTTCTAAGGATTGAAATGCAAAGTCATATATCACCAATTTTATAAAGGCAATTGCATGGGTCTTCACCATTTTCCATGGGAACAATGTGCTCGGAAGAAAGATTGGGAAGGGAACCTATGGATGCCTGTTTGGTATAAAATTCTACCTTAAAACGTTCCATAGTTTGCTAAGCCTGCAGCACACCCCATATTCTTGGAATAGCTGCTGTTGAGTTTATTTAACATTTTGCAAGAAAGAATGAAGGCATATTAGGACTTCATAATGAAGCCTCAGTTTCTCAAAGGGTTGTTTAGCAGGACTTGGGACTGGCTGGGGCTGGGAAAAACCTCAGCTTTTCTTAGGCTTGCTCATCAGCATGGCCTTGCCTCCTGCATCTGTGTAAACAGGCGGGCAGGACCTTCCTGATAGTTACTACCTTTGATGTGTGGAGAGCTTTGCTTCTCTATCCTGAGGGTCCTTCATCAGCCCCCTGCTAAGCATTCTTTTCCCTTAGGGTCTGTCAGTGACTGCTGCTCTCTAAGGCTTACCATGCAGCCCGGTAGATAGTCTACTCTAGACTAAAGGTGTTCATTGATTGAAGAGAAAAAGTTGATGAATGACAGTGGTAAAAAGCATGAATTTCAGAGTCAGTACTTTTGAGTCTCGGACTCTTATTTATGAATGGTAGCGCTGAATAGATGACTAACCCCCTCCCCCAAGCCTCGGTTTCTTCATCCCTCAAGGAAAATCATGGGATTTTCCTTCTTTCAAGCAGCATGGAGATCATGTCTGTAATGCCCATGATGAAGGCTCCAGTGAGTTGGTTATCAGTATGAGTCATTGCCTGTGAAATATGGCTCTATATGCAGGTTATGACAGAGCACAGAAACAGCTGACCAGGGCTTAGAAGGGGTCTGATTATACCACAGGATGTGTGGTATCCAACAAACACTCATGAGATGAGGGGAATCTAGGAGGTGATATCATCTAGGGATGCTGAAGGATTTGCCTTGCACCCCTCCTCCCCCACTTCCAGAATGCTCCAGGAGGAGAAAAGTAGGCCAGGGGTATATTTCAGTTGAGGATAGTTAATGCTTCCTCCAGCAAACCTGGATACCTGCATATGGGGCATGGTAGTTTGAATGGATGTCCTCCAATAGATTCAGGAGTTTTATTAAAAGCTTTCTCTAGCTGCCAGACTGGAGGAGGTGCCACTGTGGGTGGATCTTAGGGTCCAGCCCTAAGGTGTTACTGGGGCAGATCTGGGATTCTAGTCTAAGGTATGCAGAATAGTCTGAGCTCTGCCTGAGGTCCCTGCTGTTTTGGCTGCCTGAGTGTGCTTGCTTTTGGAGGTGCTGGTGGTCGTTTTCTCTGTCTGCTGGATCTCTAAACTTCTTCCTCACATAACTGTGCCTAGTTTGGAGGTTTATCCAAGCAACTGAGGCTGACTATGACACAGGGAAACTAATGTTTCTAGTTGATATTTTGGAGGTCAAGCATGTTCTTCCACAGAGGATCCTGAGTTACACAGAGGACTAACTGTTAATTTTGTAGCATTTATGTCTAGAACAAGAAAAATGCACTTTCTGTGGCTGCTGCCCTAAACAGCTTGGGAAGACATTGGAGACAGACTTGGTTTATCCAGTCTTAGTTCTGCATCTTGGAAGCTGGATGACTGAGTTAGTGTGTTCATTTGAGCCTTGGGAGATGTACTTATGAAATAGGGTGAGGACACATACTTAACAAGAACCAGAAGGTGAGGAGGGGATGGAAGGGCAAGAGCTTTGTCCATTTGTGGCTGCTGACAAGCTGGTGCTCATAGACATAGATAAGTGAAAACTGGAAGCCTTTGATAATCAGCTCATGAACCAGTAATCCTATTTTAAGACTTGAACAAGGACAGCTTTTTTTTTTCCTGGGGTTTGGTTTTTACAAAGGCACACATTACTTGACTAGGACCAAACCTTTATTATTGAAGATATTAGACCAGTGCCATCTTTTCCCCTTCATAAACCACACTTTCTTTCCACTGGTCCACTATGAGGGGGATTCCATGAGGGAACGGTTGGGAGTTGTTCCAGATCAGAGATTTTTTTTTTAATGCTCATGAACTCATCTTAGAAGGCAGATTCTAACACCTCTGGAGTGGGCATTTCTAGGTGATGCCAGCCTATCATTTCAGGGACCACTCTTTGAGTATCAAAAATCAAGAAAAAAATGACATTAGCCTTTGTTAAGATTTCAATCTTTTCTTTTTCTTGAATTCAAGAAAATTCAAGAATAACAAGAAAATAACTGTGACAACCAGGTTTGGAGCAAAGAGAAAAAGAAATGTTAAGTTCCAAGGTCTTCCTTATATATCAGAAGTAGGGAACCCATAGCCTCACACTATGTGCTCCATCCTTCATTCTACTATTACTGTATCTCAATTCTTTATCATGGCCTCTCCTTTCTCTCTGTGGTGAAGAAAGTAGCCAGGCATTCTAGCAGGTGCCACAGGAGGGTATGGTGATTAGCAATAAGACCCAGAGTTCCTGCTGTGGGTTGCCAGGGTGAGGGGTAAAGGGACCCCTGCTGTAAAGACTGGTGGGAATACCATGATTTAGACAAGATGACTGACTCTGAGAATCTGCATCTCCTGGGGATGAGTGAGAGCCGTGTGTGGCTGTCCCAATTCAAAGAGAGAGAAAGAGCAGTATGGGTGAGCTCACTCTCAGTACACAATAGGCTGGACTAATCAGCGCTCAAGGTCCACCACCAGAAACACACCTATTACAGCAAGGCTTTACCTCCCAAAGGCTCTGCCACACTTGAGGCTATGGGTAACATTTTACATGCATCCACTATGGATGCATTCTTTTCATTAGCAGTGTGTGTGCGTTCTTCCCACTCTCAGTTGTGACAGGGAATGGAAGGAGGGAGCTCAAAGCTGAGGTCAGTTGTAGGAAATAAGGACACCATTTTTTCCCCTGGCACACAGGAAAGGAGTGTATAACATCAATTAATTTTAAGATGAAACTAACTCTCACTGTTTCAACATAACAACATTGATTCACATGCCTTATACTACACGTTCCCTCTCAGAATGATGGTTGTAAACCTCACAATTGTCTTTTAAAATCAAACATGATGGAATAGATATATATTTTTTCTACACTTCTGGCTCTTTATTTTTATTTGCTCAATCTTGTTACCATTTATTATGAAACATGGCAAATGTTTGTATATGTATATGTACTTTCACATGTGTGTGATATGTATATATGTGAGTTTGTAAAGTGATATAAATATATATATATATATATATGTGTGTGTGTATACACAATCCTATGGATGGAGGTATATTCCCTTAAATTTGATTTATTGAAGTCCTTGCCCATGCTGTGTCCAAAGATGAGCATGTTTGAAGGTAAGACCTTTGAAGAGGTAATTAAATAAAGACAATAGGATGGTTTCTAATTCAGTATGACCAGTGTCTTTGTTAGTAAGTGTGAGAACACAGACACACCCAGGGGAGGATCAGGTGAAGATACAGGGCAAAGAGAGCTCTTCTAGGCCAACAGAGACCTGAGAAATCAAGCCCATCAATACCTTGATCTCAGATTTGTAGTCTGAAGAATGATAAAACAGTAAATATCTAGGCTGTGGCTCCAGATCTGTGGTAGACTTGTTAAGCATGTATGAGGTCCTGGGTTCAATCCCGGCACCATTAAGAGAAGAAAGAAGAGAGAAGAGCAGAAGGACAGGAGATACTTCTGTCATTTAAGCTACTCAGTCTGTGGTACTTTGTTATAGTAGTTCAGCAAACATGACAGGGAAGAACATATGAATTGTGTGTGTATATTTGTGTATAATATGTATAGATGTTCCTTTTTATAGTAAATAATTAATTCAAGCCACAATTTAATAATAAATCATTTAGAATTGTAGATTCTTCTTACACACTTAACAAGCATTTTTTTCCTTCTATGTATTGATGTTGCCTTCTCTGTATGGTGAACATGGAGTGTGACCTGATAATTTAAGGGCTATGCACACATGAAAATTCACCCAGGAAATATATGACAGTTTGAGATGCCAGGACAGAAGGATGAATATTGCTAGATTGAGGCTGCACATGGTGGTACGTGTCTGAAATCCCATCACTTAAGAGTGAAATGGGAGGATCAGGAGTTCAAGGTCATCCTTGGCTACATAGTGACTTTGAGCCCAGCATGGGCTACTTGAGACCATTTCTCAACCCTGTCCAGAAAGAAAGAAAGAAAGAAATAAATAAATAAAGAAAGAAAGAAAGAAAGAAAGAAAGAAAAAGAGAGAAAGAGAAGGAGGAAAGAAAGAAGGAAGGAGAAAGAGGAAAGAAGAAAAAAGAAAAAAAGAGAGGGGTGAGGAAGCAAGCAATGAAGGAAGAAAGGAAGGAAAGGAAGGGAGGGAGAAAAGGAAGGAAGGAAGGGAGGGAGGGAGGGAGAAAAGGAAGGAAGGAAGGGAGGGAGGGAGGGAGAAAAGGAAGGAAGGAAGGAAGGAAGGAAGGAAGGAAGGAAGGAAGGAAGGAAGGAAGGAAAAAAGCAAGCAAGCAGGATTGGATCTGAGAAGAAGGCCAGCGTGGCATTAACTCTGGGTTCCTGTGGCAGAACTAGTTGGTGACCTCTACTCATGACAGTTAGGCTGAGCTGTAGTGTGGTCACTGTGCTAGTGGTTGTCTAGAAAGAGCTTGAGACTGTCATTGTGCTGGGCCTGATCTATCAAGCCAGAGAATATGAGAGAGAGAGAGAGAGAGAGAGAGAGAGAGAGAGAGAGAGAGAGAGAGAGAGAGAGAGAGAGAGAGGGAGAGAGAGAGGAGAGCTCCCTTTTCCTTTTCATATACAAAACACAAATCCTATTCTTAGGGCCTCTTTCAACCTTGTAAACCTCCTCAAGCTTTCTCTCCCCACACAGTCAAGTTGAAGGTCAGGGCTTCAGTGTAGGAGGTATAGGGCTATACCTTTAAGTCCAAATCAAGTATTGAGGTGTAATTCCTGAGAGAAAGAAACTTGACCTCCACAAGAGCAATCCTTACTCATGTCCTAACTACAACTGCTTCTCCCCCGAAACCCTGGAGTGGGTGTCCTAACTCACCCATCCTTGCCTCACCTTGACACCCATTTAGAAGAAGGCTTTGCCCAGTGCTTCTGATTCTGGAGGTTATCTTGGGGTTCAGGCCTGAGCCCCTAAGCTCTCAGCCTTAGCCACTGGCCATAGATAAAAGCTCAGAAGAGGGCTCCTCACCCCAAGTGGGCCACAGGTGCCTTCAGAGAATGCCGGAGAGTTTTTTTATCATCACTTCCTAGAGATGATGGGGAAAATTTGTAATCATGAAAGTTGCCAGGGCCCATTTGCAGCTCTGAATAAGGCTGCCCACACAGAAGGAAGATGCGACAAGCAGGATCCATGCCTTGACATTTTCACTGGACCAACCAAGCCAGTTCAAATGTGTCTCCATTCCTTAACTCAGTCAAGTGTGACCTTGGCAAGTAAGGCTCAGTTAAGTTTGCTAAAATATTAGCAAGTGTGACATCACTGCTAAGAGGCATTGCCTCCCGATGACAACCACACCAGCGAAAGCCCAGCGGACCTCAGAAACGGTCACAAATTTCCTTCCAAACAATGCCTCATTCCTTGCAGTTTGCAAAATGCTTCCATTTTTTTTTTCCAGAGGCTCACAGGTTTTAACCCAAAGCAACATTTTTTTTTCCTTCTTCTTCTTCTAAAAATATCCACCCAGAGGATGGACCACAAGGAAGAAAATTACTAAAAGGAAAAAGGTCTTGAAACTTTGGGGAATCTTATTTGCATCTGTAAAACGATTTGCAAGCAGAGCCTCCAGATAGCGCTTCACGGAACTCAAGAAGTCGGTTTTGAATATCATCATTTCCCCCCAGCATCCAAATCCACAGGAAAATCAGCTTGCTAGCCGTCTGCAACTCAGTGCTCGGGCGGGCATTGCCAGGGCTGAAGAACTCTGAGGGCAGACGAGCTGGATGGTCACATCGACTTGGCTTACCTTGACTCCAGCAGGGCCCATTGCCCAAGGAACCCCTCAATCCGCCTGTCCCGTCCTGCCACCACCTTCGCTGGTTGCCAGAGCCCAATCCACCACCCTAAATAACTCAGCCTCTGCGGCAAAGGCGTTCGGGTTGGTTGGCAATGGCAGCTCCCCCTCCCACACACACACACTCCATTTCTTCATTCAGGATTTCTCTCCTTCAAAGGACACTTTGTGTTTCCCTCGTTCCTTCCCCTGCTCCTATGAATCTAAAACGAATCTGAACTAAAAGTACTTGTTGAGTGGTTATGCTCCTAACTGTAATTTGGAGTCAAGGTATGAATATTTTATACTCAAAGAGCCACTGAAGATTTGGAAAAGGTGTTTTAAAAAAAATATAAAACGAATACACTCATTTTTGTTGGCACCGAAAAACTATAGCTGGGGAAAACAAAAATACAGGACAAGCCTTCAATCATGAATCTGGTTTTGTGTTTGGAGGTGATGAGGAGTCACTGTGGTGGGGACAGAGTGTCCTTTGGAGAAGAGAAATACCCGGATGAAGACGAGCCCCTGGGGAAACAAAAATAAAAGCCACCCAAACACTCCCACCTCACTTTAAACCAACCCAAATTCCAGAGGTGCCCTTTCAGGAGGTGCTCTCTCTCCATGGCACTGGCAGAAATTAGGTGTTGGGTTGGGAAGCCAGGACTCACATGCCTGTGGCTTCCTTTCCCTGCAAAAATAGATTTAAAAAATAATCCAGTCTTTGGCAAAGTCTCGTCGAAGCGGGAGAGACCTGAGTAGCTCTTTTGCTGTGGCTGTCTGTTTTTCTTGCTGTGAGTCAACACTTTTGTGAGCTTATGGCCTACTTCAAAGGTGTGCCACACAGCCGACACAGAAAATGAATACATGTTAATTAAGCGTTTCCTTTTGATTTCTTCTATAAATCTGTGAGGTTTGTTCTCTTCACATCTATGGGTTTCCATGAGGGGATCTTGCTAAGTGGTTTTTCCCTGGATGGTGCCCCAGAGTACAAGAATTAGACTGTAGAAGGGAAAAAATGTCTCTAGCCCTTCTTAGCCTTCTCGCATGCCCACTCTCGGCTGAGATTGCAGAACTCCAAGTTCTTCCTGAGAACATGCCAGTCACCGATCTTGTCTGACATTGATGTGTTTCCACGTCACCTGATGCCCAAACCTTACTCGAAGTAAAGTGTGTAACAATTTGGAGGGTAAAAGAAGGCAGGGGCCTTGTTCCTTACCTTTTAGTAGATGGTCTTTAAATGACATTGTTTCTTCTTTCTCTCTGTCCCCAAGGATTTTATTCTTTCTTCTTTTGTCTTAAAAAATATTTATTTACTTAGGAGAGGAGAGAGAGAGAGAGAGAGAGAGAGAGAGAGAGAGAGAGAGAGAGAGAGAGAGAGAGAGAGAAAGTGAGTATATGGGCACACTAGGGCTTCTTATAAGAAATAAATCCAAGCCGGGCGTGGTCATGCACGCCTTTAATCCCAGCACTCGGGAGGCAGAGGTAGGAGGATTGCGGTGAGTTCAAGGCCACCCTGAGACTACATAGTGAATTCCAGGTCAGCCTGGACTAGAGCGAGACGCTACCTCGAAAAACCAATAAATAAATAAATAAATAAATAAATAAATAAATAAATAAATAAATAAATCCAGACACAGGTATCTCTGGCTTCAATTTAATTTAACTGGGGAATTGAACCTGGGCTGGTAGGTTTTACAAGCAAGTGCTTTTAATCCCAGAGCCACCTCCCAGTCCTTCCTTTGTCTTTTTGAAAAAAAAAAAAAGTTTCATAGAACCCAGGCTGACCTGGAACTCAGTATGTATCTGAGGATGACCTTAAAGTTCTGATCCTCAGGCCTCCACTTACTATACGTTCCCCACACCTGGCTATAGTTTTCATTCTTTTTATGGTGTTTTTTTTTCTTGTTTTTTGTTTTTTTGGCAGAGTCTTTCTCCAGTCCAAGCTGGTCTCAAACTCAGTGAAACACCACACCTGGCTTAGCTTTTCATCCCTAATATCTAAACTTTATCTTGAATTTTGGACCTTACTAGTAGATTTAAATGATGAAGGGTTTATATAAATTCAGATGGACACAAAAATAAAACTAAAATTAAATATTATTTTTGCCCATTAAATTGGTGAAAATTCTAAAATATTTCAATAAGTTGTGCTGACCAAAGTGTGGCTCAAAACTGACCATGTGAGTGGACATGTGGACAGCTTTTGGTGGTCCACAATCTTTTTTTTTTCTCCAAGTAGGGTCTCGCTCTAGCCCAGGCTGACCTGGAATTCACTATGTAGTCTCATCGTGGCCTTGAACTCACCTTGATCCTCTTACCTCTGCCTCCCTAGTGCTGGGATTAAAGGTGTGGGTCACCACACTGGGCGGTCCACAATCCTTGACTCCACAATTCCAGTTGTAGTTGGGGATGTCCTACATCCTGAGAAGGGAAACGGGAGTCACGTATTGCAGTTATGGTGATTGTGAAAACGTGGAAGCTGTGCTAATCCCCAGGAGACTTGTTCCAGAAAGTAAAAGGTACCACAGGGCAGATAGATTACAGACCTGTGAAGGGATGGGCTGACAAGAAATGAGCTTTAAAACTCACTGTTAGGAAGAGCATAGGGCAGAACTGTAGATAACATTTCATCGAATCTGTATAATGAAAGTATGCACATGCATGTGTAGATCAGCAGAAAGTTTCTGAAAAAATGTTTAAAAGTTGTAATGAGGGCTGGAGAAATGCACTTGTATTGAATACTTGAATGCAGATCCCCAGGCCCTACATAAGAGCCGGAAGCTGTAGCAGGCTTCGGTTATCTCAGCGTGCTTATGGTGAATGGAGTGGTGAACAATGACAGATCCTCTTAAGTGAGCTGGAAGGTGAGGACAATGCCCAAAAGTTGTCTTCTGACCTTTACATGCATGCTGAGGCATGCACCTGCCTGCGCGCACCTCCCTGCTCGCACCTGCATGAGCACACACACATATGCACACACCAAAAGAAATGTGATGATGGGTAATATGCAGATGAGAGTTGGACAGGTGATGGGAATTAACTTTTTATTTTTTACTCTTTTCTATTATTTTAGTTTTGGGGGGAAAAAACCAACTATGTGTTATTTTACCATAATCAAGCTTGTTGAATTTTGTGGTGTGTGTGTGTGTGTGTGTGTGTGTGTGTGTGTGTGTGTGTAAGCATGCATGCATGTCCATATGTATGTGGATATGTGTGTGTGTGCAGGTTGCATGTACATACAAGGTGTGGAGGCTAAAGGACAATCTCAGGTGTCATCTTTAGGAATATCATCCATGTCTTTTTGAGACAGGACTCTTATTGGTCTAGAGCTCACCGATTAGGCTAGATAGGCTTGGCAGAGAGGCCCAGGGATCCTTCTATCTCTTTCCCCACTCTGGAATTACAGATCCATACCACATGTCTGCTACTTTTATGTGGGTATGGGAATCAAACTCAGGTATGTATGCTTGAAGACAACCCCTTTACCCACTGAGCTCTCTCCTCTGACCCTTGTTCAAATTTTCTTTTTCCTTTTCTTTTTTTATTATCCATAATGAGTTACATTATTTAATGGGCAAACAATGAGTTGTTATTCCCAGTTCCCCAATGCCCCTCTTCCCCATCCCCAATCTTGATTTTTTTAAAAAATTGAGCAAAAGTCCACCTGGGAATGGGGCTGTGCCTTTCTGAATTAATCCAGATTACCCCCCCTTTGTCACCTGGAGTCTCCCACTTGCATCTCAGTTTTCTGATTATTTTTTCCCCTCTGAGGTCTTTGAGCATCCTGCAGGGTCTCCCCTCAGTCTTCTGTTGGGTCTTCCCAGTTATGGGGAAGGTGCTAATGTCCTGTGATCCTCCCATGATGCCTCTGGCTTCTTGACCATTTCTCTGTGGGTCTTCTCTCCTACTTCTCTATCTGCTACTTGAGCATTCTGGCCAACCTTCATTCAAACCATTTCTGGTTTATTTTTGCATACGTCACCACACTTAGTGACTTGTGACATACCTAGATTGTCCCTGTCTGTCTTCTGTACTTAAGAGCTTGCACTCAGCTTCTCTTGGTGCTCTGTTGCAGTTATGCACAGGTGAAATTTCAGGCACCTGGGACAGGTATCCCTAGACGACTCCCTTACAGAAGCATTGGTGATTGATAGACTTTTGTTTCTTGCTTCCTTTTGAATTGAGGATCTCAATTCTATCTGGTTGTTATCTGGGGGTCATCTTGATTTTTTTTTTAAAGGAAAGGCTTACATTTTCTTTATTTTATTTTATTTATTCATTTTCAAGGAGAGAGAGAGAGAGAGAGAGAGAGAGAGAGAGAGAGCGAGCACCAGGGCCACCACCTTGTGGGTCTGGCTTATGTGGGTCCTGGGGAATTGAACCCAGGGCCTTAGGCACTGGAGGAAAGTGCCTTAACCGCTGAGCCATCTCTCCAGCCCCCCATCTTGATTTTTTGCCATAATGCTCATCTTTCAGTGTTCTCCCTCGCTTCACAATAGCCAGAGAGAGAGAGAGAGAGAGAGAGAGAGAGAGAGAGAGAGAGAGAGACTGCCAGCAAGTGTGATATAACCATGGCAGCAACAACTCACTACTACCTGCTGGTTAGCAACAAATCACAAGTGTCAGTCACATTCAAGTGGAAGTCTAAATTCCAGAAATACTGACCTGAAACTTGGCCAAAAATCTTGAGCTTACATGATGGACATTTTGATAGTCTGACAGAGCTCCAACAGAAGAGTCTAATAACCATTTACACTCTTCCTTAATGCTCTCTTTTCTCTCCTGATCCACACCTTCCCTGGGCCTTTCCTGACCACTGTTCTCCATCTTAGGCTCATCCCTGTGTCTTATTTTTATCTGGGTCTCATCCGATGAGGCCAACCTGTGCTGAGAGATTCATTACTTTCTTTCCTCAATTGGGTGCCTGACCTCTAGGTCTGCGTATTAGAGGGAAGTGACCTGGGAGCAATTTAGAGATGGAATTGGGCAGCAACTCAAGAGTGGTCTAGGTTCACTCCTAATTCAATTGCCACGTGGTTTTTCCCCCCACTGTGTCTCAGCAGGTTCTCTGGGCCCCTCTTCTGTGTCTGCCATGCCAGCAATCGCCACGTGAAGTTCTCTGCTTTCCTTACTTGTTTTCTTGCTTAGCGCCTGCTTGTCTTCAGAGGAGAAGATGCAGAGCTCTGGGGTATTTTTTCCCATTCACTGCAGTATCTCCAGGACCTGGAATGTATGTATGTGGGTATGTGTGTGTATGAAATAAATAACTGGATTGTCCAGCGAGCAAGCAATGTGTAACCAGTGTGTAAGATGGAGAAGTAATACCATGGTTCCATGCCCTGGTCATCGTGTCACACACCAGTTCTTGGAACTTCATGGAGGTGAACTCAGCCTTTCTGGCTAGTGCTACTTACTGGCTTTTGCTTTGATGACATCTTCGCACCTTCATCCCTAATCTGTGAGGGTGATTGTAGCTGCATTGACTAAGACTTGCTCCAAGAGCTCAGCCCCAGAAGGGAAGTGCCCTGGAGTCTTCCTCCTCTGCATTGACAGAGGCTGGCAGACAAGTTGGCAGAGACGGCTGCAAATTTAGAAACTGACATTGAACGGCCCCTCCTTCCCTGTGTGCGATAATTCCAGATAGAGAATGATTAGATCAATCAGTGGCTTTCCAAAGTGTCTGCAGGCTGTAGGTGGTTAGCTGTGTGTGTGACCTGTAACATTATTTCTTTCAATCTCAGCAGCCCTGTGGCCCACTGGAGATGTGGTCTGTTCATGCTCAGACATCATGATGTCCAAAAACAACCACCTAAGCAAGAGTCGTTGTAATTTCTAAGCCAGTATATTAGAAAAGTATCAATGAGAATAATCATAATGCATTTCTTCATTGGGAAGAAGCTTTAATGAAAACACAATTTTAAGCCAGGCATGGTGGTACACACCTTTAATCTCAGCACTCGGGACTCAGAGGTAGGAAGAACACTGTAAATTCGAGATCAGCTTGGAACTACAGAGTGAGTTCTAGGTCAGCCTGGGCTAGAGTGAGACCCTACTTCAGAAAAACAAAAAAGAAAAGAAAACACAATTTTAACATAATTAGATTAAACTAGTTCAGGACTGTATACATAATCTGAAATGATCTTACTTAAGCTCACCTTGTACTTTGACAAGTCATAGCTGTAAGAGCTTTTAAGAAATGGTTTTCTAATATTTGATTTTTCATAATGCTTATTCAAAATTTAATTTTAACACTAAAATTTGCATTATACAAAATCATTAAGGCAGCACCTTTCTCATTACTGTAACAAGAAGGCACGTTCAAACAAAGGTACTTTCCACAGTTCCTTAACTTTTAACTTTCTAAAAGCCTTTGAGCTGGTCAGTAGTTTTATGTTCTTAATGACAGCCTCTCTCACATTGGTAAGAATAGATATTTTACATTAAGTCTTAAGTCTCTTTTTAAAAATACTACATCTCAGCCGGGCATGGTGGTGCATGCCTTTAATCCCAGGACTCGGGAGGCAGAGGTAGGAGGATTACTGTAAATTCAAGGCCACCCTGAGACGACATAGTGAATTCCAGGTCAGCCTAGAGTGAGACCCTATGTCGAAAAACAAAAAAACAACAACAATAAATAAATAAATAAATAAAATAAAAAAGATTCCCATTTAAAAAATAAAAGTATTACATCTCTTTTATGGTCTCTTCTAGGTAGCCTAACTTTAAAAACCAATGTTCTCCCATGCAATATGTGTGACCCTGTCATTATTTCTTGACATCTATGAATAGGGGATGAAAGAGAGCAATGGGGTGGCAGCCCATTAGAGGGCTTTCTGATGAAGGGGAAGACATCCCTTCCCAAGGCCATGTGTACTCAGTCTTGTCCCTGGTTACTGCTGAGAGACAAGGACCACAAATCCACACAGGTATATTTTTGCCACTGGCCTGGGATGTCCCAGACATCTGTGGGCAGGGGGTAATTAGGACTTGGCTTGAGTAAATGAAGCATTTTTATGAGCTTGGTGGCATCTTGGAGGTAGTGTATGACAAATGCTAAGGATCTTAAGGGAGACAGGTTTGCACCCTGCTGGGTTGTGAGACACTGGATTTTTTTTCCTCTTTGAACACAGATTGCTTTGTCTATGAATTGGGGGAAGGGGTCATGTGAATGTCGACCTCACAAGATAGTTGGCAAATGACTACCATACATAGCACCTCCATGCCACCAGCAGAGGACCATGGTGGCTTTTCCTGTCCCACCCTCAGAGTCCCCACCAGCTTCTAAGATGGACTGATGTCTCATCTTATGACTTGATGAAAGCTGAGAATCTACTAGCTAGGAAAAGAAGGGAGACCTTGCCCAGTGAGCAGACAACCTAGAGCCGGCCATAATCTGCAAACACAAAAGAAGTGAAGAACCAATCCATATTGGGAAAATGTCTAAGGCAAGAAATGAGAAAATTCCTTATGCTGAGTCATTCATGTCATGCTTCTTGCTCATTCGTGCCCAAAGTCCTGCTTTGTCACTTTGCAAACTCCATGCCCAGACTTCCTTCTTTCCCAGGTGCTTATCTGGACTAAAGGGCTCATGCGGAGTTCCTGTTCCTAACCAGAGACTTACCCTTCCTTCCTTCCTTTCCTTCAGGCTCTATACTACCCACAAGCAAAGCCTGGTGACCCAACCCTTGACACCTGCCATCAACTGCACCGAAGTCCCATGGTCCGAACCATCATCCATCACCTCTTTGCTGGTTCTCAGGACAAGAGCTGCCAGGTGAGTCCACTTTTTTTTTTTTTTTTTTTTTTGGGTTTTTCAAGGTAGGGTCTCACTCTAGTCCAGGCTGACCTGGACTTCACTATGTAGTCTCAGGGTGGCCTTGAGCTCACGGCAATCTTCCTACCTCTGCCTCCGGAGTGCTGGGATTAAAGGCATGTGCCACCACACCCAGCGTGAGTCCACTCTTTCTGTGTCTGCCCCAGCCTCCCAGCAACAGGAGAACCCATTAAAAATATAACATCTTAGACTAAAGTGTGCAGAAATATAAGTTGAGAGCAATCTTCAGTCTTCACATCAGACTTCAGAGGGAGGGACACTCGGGATTCAAATAAAAGTGGGAAACTCGTCAAGGACAATTTAGTCCCATTAGGCCAGAGGAAGTAGCATTTGGGACAGAACCACTCACGCATGAGGAAGATGAAAAATAGCAAAGCAACCTATGCAAATAGACTTGAGAAAAAAAGGAAAAGAGAGCTATCCAGGCCTCACTCACTAGGACACGTTTAACTGATTACCAGAACAGCAGGCCAGTAGTGTACAAAAAAACCCCATTATATTTAAAATATCCAACTTCTGATTTCTTCATATTTTATATCCAAAGTTCAAGTTGAGAAGTAATTACAAAAAGTGGCTTTATGCTACCATAAAGGTTTTTATATTCATTTAATTTTAACTTTAGAAACACTTTTTTTTAAAAAGAAATTATCCCTTTCAACAGTGGGAAAATATTATCTGAGTTCCAGAAATTCTCTGCTAAAAATAAAGATACTTTTGATCAACCCAATTAAAATGTCATCAATAACGTCATGCAATTTTCATTGGATCCTCTCGTTGGTACTTGTTAGCTATCTGCATACTTGTCTATACACACATCTCTCTGCTTACCTATTTGTATATCTTTTTGTCTATGTTTTAGTGTCTATGTTTTAGATGACATTTATCAGCCAAAACATTGGCTAATTCCTTCTTTCTTCATGCTACTCTGATTTTAAAAATCTCAACAGTTTCCAGGAAGAATGAATATTTTGATTTTTTTTTTTAGCTAAAAGAACAGATTAAAAGAAAACAAAAGAGCACATAGATTGAACTGTGATAAATGACATTGTTGTATGCGACATGGTCCAACATGAATTAAAACACTAGAATTTAGCAAAGTTATATTTCCACTATTCCATGCTTAGAGTAATTATTTTTATTGCTTCTGTTTTTGCCCTGCTTCCCTCTTCTGTGTTTTATCTTTTTGTTGTTGTTTTTGTTTTTGTTTTCATTTTTGTTTGTTTTTCGAGGCAGGGTCTCACTCTAGCTCAGGCTGACCTGGAATTCACTATGGAGTCTCAGGCTGGTCTCAAACTCACAGTGATTCTCCTACCTCTGCCTGCCAAGTGCTGGGATTAAAGGCGTGCACCACCACGCCCGGCTATCTTTCTTTTAAGACTTGGTTTAAGTGTCTCACTCTGTCTTTTTAATATCTGGGACATTTCATAGAGGGTTGTGTTTAGCTTTCTGTTTGCCATGATCAAAATAGCTGAGAACAACTTAAGGGAGTCTAGACCCATGTGCTTGGGCAGAACCCTGGTAGTGGGAACATGTGGAGGAGTATGTTATCTACTTTATGGAAGACAAGGAGAGAGGGAGAGAGGAATGGAAGGAGGGAGAAAAAGAGGAGGGAGGGAAGGAGAGGGATAGGATGGAGAGGCAGATACTAGGGAACGAGGTTTATCAAAGACACACGACCAAACACTCAGCCCAGGAGCATGTGAGCAGCATTTCAGATCCAAGCATCACGGTAGGTCAGGTGGAATCTGTTTATGACTCATTCTCCCAGCTGCCAACTCTCCCGAGATGGGGACGAGGTTCCTCATTTTGTCATCTCTACAATGATCGCAGTACTTAATGGTTATTATAACAATATGCTCTGGATTTGAACAAGTTATCGGAAGGCAGGGCAATCTCCCCGAGTAGGACTGAGGATGCAGAGGTGAGCTTAATAGAAACTACGGATATTTGCACGCATGCTGCGCATGTGGCCGAAATTGCTCTATGTACACACTGACCTGGAGTGTGTGCTGACCAGGAGGTCTACAGACACACATGCTTGGCCAGCACAATCGCTGGTACAATGCACACCTATATCAAATGATGGTTTCTTTTTAAAAAATTTTTTTTAAAAAAAGACGACCCATGGAGGAGGATATCCAGCTGATTGGGGATGGGGAGGGGGGTATGGGGAATTGGGGATAACAACTCATTTTTTGCCCACTAAATAATGTAACTCATTATGGACAATTAAAAAAAAAGAGGTAAATAGGGTATTTGAGTAATGATGCCTCAAGTTGTCCTTCGGCTTCCACACACATGTCTACACATCTTATGTGTAACATAAGAAAAATAAACAACATGAAAAGATTCATCTTGTAGGATCGCTATGAAGATAAAAATAAGTAACAGCTAAGAGGCAAAGCATTCCACACTTTCAATAAAGAATAACTTGTCACTGCTAATATCTTTTGTTATGTTTTTAGTAATAAATAGAAACTTTGTATGTACAAGCCATGTGTTGGTACCCCCATTTCCCTCCTCCCTTGTCCCCATTCCACTGAGGGCCCTCCTCAGTGGGATTTCTGGAATGCTCCATGGGATGAAGGGCTATGCATTGTGTGAACAGCAGAGAGTTATTGGGAGGGACAATGCCTCTGGATAGTCCCCCCACCGTGGCTCTTACAACCCCTCTTCCACACAGTTTCCTCACACTGCTAATAACTTTAGGGGACTTTTCGGCCAGTGGTTAATATCATTAACTGGTCTTTAGTTAGCCACAGAAATCCCTTTATAACTGTGCTTGCCCAGTTATAAATTTAGGGTGACCATACCTTCTGGGAGTATTAGAAGTCCAGTATGTGCAAATAACTTGTACCAGGAAGGTTATATTGCCACAGGCTCACCTAGTTGATAGCTGGCAGGGATGTTGATGGCTTCCATGGAGTTCTTTTATTCTAATCTCCCCAATGGAGAGGTTAGATTAATATTAATACGCTGTGGAGGCCTGCCTATTCAAGGCTGCTTCTGGGCAGAGGTCCTAGCCAACGATAAGCTACTTGGCAAACAGGCTTGCTGAGCCATTATCAACTGGGGAGGTTGAACTGAGGTGGGGCATCACAATAGGTAACAGGAAGGTGACATGTTTCTAATACCTATCCTGAAATCCCAAGAGCTGACGCCTTTCCTGTGTGTTACACAGTGCCACACTCTAACAATATTCATCATCACGATACCCAACATTAACTGGGAGCTTACAATGGAGCAGCTGACAGCCTGGAACCCTCCAGCAGGTTTTTGAACACTATATGGTTGAGTGGTTTTCCATGAAACAACTCTCTTAGGCCAAACATAAACATGGGTATGGAGCATGTTTAATTGACTTGGTATGTGTAATCATATCAGGAAATAATAATACAAAAATAACAGGTACATTAATACTTTTAAATTACATTAATATGGATTTGTCAGAAAAATACAAGTGTTACACATGATTCAGAGAATGACTTTTGCATAAGTGACAGTTGAAATAGTTCAAGTTTTCTCTTTGAAGTTTTACAGTTTGCCATCATTCCTCCTCCCTGAGTGCATAGTTTATTTATTTATTCCTTTTTGTTAGACTAGAGATCCAACCAGTGCCACATGCATACTAGGCAAGAGTTCTTGGACTGAGCTGCAGACCAATCCTTTAGTTCAGTTTGCAGGCAATGTCAGGGATTTAAGTGTGTCTAAAGTAAGCTGAAATAGTCTTGAATCCCAGTGAGCTCACTCTACAAGGTGTTTGAACCTTGTAATCGGTTGACTTTCATGTAACTTTCATGTAAATGAAATCTTCACTGGAGAATAGATAGTAAAATATATTAATTTGAGCTATCCATATGCATAATTCAGCTGTATATTTAGCAACTGTCAATAGACAGCTCTCCTTAATGGGATGAAGCTCCCAACCAGGCATAGTTTATGTGAGGAATAAGGGATTTATTTGAAGCTTCCAGATCCACACACAGGGAGACAAACCACCACCAGCACCTCTAAAACCAAGCACACTCAGATAACCAACCAGCAGGAACTCTGGGCAGAACTTAAACTTCTCTTTGTATACATACAGTTGGAATTTCAGATCTGCCCCCAGAAACACCTTAGGGCTGGATCCTAGGATCCACCCAAGGTGATAACTCTTCCAGCCAGGCAGCTGGAGAAAAGCCTTTAGTAAACTTTTGAGTTTATTGGAGGATAACCTTTCAAACTACCACAATTTGTCCCTGGCTCCCAATAGATTTATAGCCATATCATACTGGATATTGTGTTTAGTCCAAATTTAAAAGTCTCACAGTCTTTATGAATTTAAGATTGTTTTAAAGTCCCAAGTCTCATCTAAGATTTAAGACTGTCTCTTAACTGTGAGTCCTATAAAATCAAAATAAGTTATATACTTTCAACATGTAATGACACATAGTAAACATTTCAACTGTTATGAGGCATAACAAGAAGAGATTGGACCAATATAAACTCAACAACCATTAGGCAAACATCACATATTTGTCTGATATCATAACCAGTGACTGACAGTCTCCCGAATTTTTAATTCTGCCCCTACAGTTTGGTTGAGTAGCAATGGAAAAAAATTATGTCAATCCAACAGTGCTTTATGGTAGCCCTTGTACAGTTCTGGTGTATCTAAACATCTTCAGGCCTCTGTGTAAACCGTGGTCTATCTTTCAATGACTTTATTGACCATTTAGGGATTTAATGTCTGTTCCATATACCACATCTCAGCAGTAGCAACTGTAACCATGTGTATTCCATGACCCACTTTATGCATGTATTATTGCTTTTTAAATGTTTTTTAAAATTAATGCTACATGTGTAGGATACAGACATGTTTTAATTTAGGGATGAAATAAATCATGACTTTGAAGAGCAGGGTTTTTTTTTTTTTCTTTTTCAGCCATCTCCTTTAAAGAGTTTGTATAGTTGATCTTTTAGTCCTTCCTGGATGGGAACATCTCAGGTATCTCTCCATTGTTTTAATGTTAAGCAGTTGGCCATCCTTAATTGTGGTAATATCTCTTCAACAATCATGCTTTTAGCAACCAGTCTCACTTCTAGTAAGTTAAAGTTGGTTGAAGTTTAACCTCAAATTAAAATACTTTTAGTTTCATATCATCAACCAAGCACATCACTCCATTGCTTAAGTTCAACTTTGATTAAACTCTCTAGGAATGGGCAGAAGAATGCATCTAGCCCTTATTCCAGTAATACAGTTCCAAGAAAGTTCTTTTCAGTCTTTCCTTCCCCTTTGAAAGTTCATAAGTCAAGACTCCAAATACAATTCTCTCTACAATTAACATTTTCAAACTCCAACCAGAGTAGTCTATAAAACTTGGTTTACCACACTGAAAGTTCTCTCTCATTCTTTCTTTAGCACTCAAGTTCCAAAAGACCAAAATCCACATGGTAAGATTTATCTCAGCAACTCTACCCCACTCCTAGTACCAAAACTGTTGTAGACAGCTCACACTGCTGGGATGAACCTCCAAACCAAGCACAGTTTTGTGAGGAAGAAGGTATTTATTTGAAGCTTACAAATCCTTTTAGCACCTCCAAAGCCAAGCAAACCCAGACAGCCAAAGCGTAAGAACTCCAGGCAGAGCTCAAGCTGCCCTTTGTATACATATTTTTGGAATTCCAGATCTTCCCCAAACACCTTAGGGCTGGATCCACCCCAGGTGACACCTCCTATTGCCAAGCCTCTGGAAAAAGCCTTTAATGAACTCCTAAATCTATTGGGGGACATCCAAACTGCTACAGCAGCTAACCACAATAATTTTTAAGACGTATTTTAGATTGGCACTTCCTTTTTTTTTTCCCCTCCAGGTAAGACTATTGCAGAAAAGGTTCAGAATTGTCAGTGTATAGTTATGTCACACTTTGGGTCATTATATTTTTAATTTTTAAATTTATTTATTTTTTCTGTGCTAAGGATTAAACCCAGGGACTTGCACATGGTGGGAAAATGCTGTACCACTGAGCTGCATCCCTACTTCCTATGGTTACATTTATTTGTTTATTATTTCAAACAATTTCATATTAATTTTTAAGTTAATATACAAAACAGTGGGTTCATACCTATGTGCCGTTATACTTTTTTTATATTATGCCAGTTACTCAGAGCCATTTCATGCTAGAATAGAAATGTATTTTGAGCATATGCTCCTGATACCATAATAGCTTGTTAAGTCTCTCCTTTCTTCCCTGTCTCCACTCTCCCTTAGTTCCTTTTGTTATGGAACCAACCTAGGTGTCTGTCAGGAGAGGCATGGATAAGGAAAATGTGTTTTAAATACACAATGGAGGGCTGAAGAGATGGCTTAGCGTTTGCCTGCAATGCAGAAGGACCAGAGTTCAATTCCCCAGTGCCCATATAAAGCCAGATGCACAAGAGGGTGTCTGGAGTTCGTTTGCAGTGGCTGGAGGCCCTGATGTGCCCATTCTCTCTCTGTGCCTGCCTCTCTCTCTCTGTCTCTGTCTCTGTCTCTCTCTCTCTTTCTCTCTCTCTTCCTCTCTCTCTTAAATAAATAAATAAAATATTTAAAAAAATACACAATGGAATCTTTTTCAGCCATAAACAAAATGAAATTATGTCATTTGCAGGAAAGCAGATGCTAATAGAGATAATCTATTAAGCCAATGAAGTCAGTCTCAGAAAGACACATGTAGCCCATTTTCTCTCATTTGTGGCTGGACAATTCCATATAGAAGTTAATTAATTAATTTGTTTTTGTGACACTGAGGATGGAACCCACAGCCTCACCTAGGCAAGCATTCTCCATCTCCAAACCCTCATGGTTACATAGATCCCCAAGGCCCTGCTTTTCCTTGGTCCCAGGTACCATCCAGCAGGCTTCTTACGCATTTTGTTCTCCCTACTATTATCCCCATTTGACCGATAAAGGCCAGGAAGGGTAAGTGATTGGTTCCCATTGCATACCTTGTGGCTGGTCAGCATGGGTTTGAGTCCAGCCTACCTGTAGTTCTTGGACACTAGTAGGACCCAATGGGACAAGCACGGGTACACTGTCTCCTAAACATTCATACTTTATGTCTCTGTAAAGATAACTCTTGTTTTCATTGTTGTCTGTGAAGCTTTTATTTCTTCTTCTTAGAGTTCAGAATGCATTATGGGGTGGGTGGGGGGTAGACGAATGGCCTGAATTCCTGGTCTCCATGCAACTGCTATAGGAACTGAGATTTGCAGCTCTCTCCAATCTCACAAGATAACTGCAGAAACATTTGAATAAAGAAACTGAGCCCACCAGCCAGAGTGTTTGAGAAGATACATTCAAATAAGAAACCTGAATTTAAAAATTAGATTGCTTCAGGAGCCCTGGAAGAAACATTTCTGATATTTTCCTCCGAAAGATCTATTAAAAGAAGAAACAGCTGGGGTATGCTAACGAAACAGTTCCAGAAAGGCTTAGTGGGGCAGCTTAGCAAAACAACACATGAATGACTGCTTTTGAGTATTCCTGGAGGTCTCTCTTGCAAGCAAGGGAAGCAGTGGCGTTACTTATGATGTTTCTGTGACCTAGTCATTAAAGCCTCCCAGGGGGCCTTTGCTCAGTGGAGCCTGGGCTGGGAGTGGAAGATGGCTTCCTGGTCTATCATCCACACATACCAAAGTTTGGGACTTATAAAACTCTATGTTCAAAATAGCTGGTATTTCTCAGAAATCATCCCAAATGTTTTCATCACACAAATGAAATCAGTAACCTGGAGTTTAGCTGGCTCACATACTTCGAGCTTCTTTGAGAAACTATTGCCAAAACTAAACAACCCCCCCAAAAAAAAACCTACACAATGGAGGAGGGCAGAGCCAGTGTTGTCTAAATCTCTTTAAATCATCTAATAATACAAAGCAAATCTTTTATTCAGTGACAATAATAGAATCCTCAGTTATGTAGTAATTGTCTAGCAATTTCACATTTTGATTTAAGGGGGAAGCAAGCTAGAGGCTTCTCAGCAAAGGTGACATATGCCTGAGACTTGGAATCACGACTCAGTCATCAAACAACCCTATCATGTAAAAAGGATGTGATTGACCCTTCAGGTTCTTAACCTTGACAAGCCTGCACCCCTTCCCCAGCAAAAAGGGAAGAAACAACCCAAAAGCTGTGTTAAAGCCATTGTTTGGATATACTGTATAATTTTTTACATGCTGAGTTTTTTTTTTTTTGATTTTTGTTTTTGTTTTTGCCATGACTGCCAAGTTGTAGCTTGAATTGAAAACAGACTCTAGGTAGAAAGAGCATAAAAAAATTAGAAAAAAGACAAACACACGTGAAGGGCTAGACTTTATTTTGAATTCATGACAAAAATTGAGTTTTAAAGCCCAAAGTTGGTGAACTAATAAATGCATGTGTAGGTATGTGTGAATTTCAGGCAAGCACAGCAAATTAGATTTTCTTTATGCTCACAGAAGAATAAACAGTAAGTAGAGCCATCACTTCTCAGAGGATTGGGGTTAAGCACAAAGGGTTCATCCTGTAACATCCCAGAATGGTTTCCCAGGAGAAGTGGGGAATTGTGGGGAATTTCCCTTCTTGGGGCCTGGGTTGGGGGAAGGGATAGTGCAGGAGGGACCCACCTTTGGAAGGGTTCAAGGCAGTCTTGGCCTTGGATGGGTGACAAAGCGTTCCATCTCCCAAGGTCCATTCCATCCTGGGGATTCAAGTCAATAACGGCAGAGCAAACTTTGGGTGTCAAGATAGGTCAGTGTTTGGTTGAACTGTCTCTACAAGAGAGTGTTTATCTTTCCAGAAAGACCCCTCGCTAGCTGATACTGTGAGAGGGGGCAGAGTTGAAGCCCTGTAAGGTCCTATTCAAATGACTTTAAATTTAGCATTCAGCAGTGTCATTCTCAGAGAATCTCATTTCACTCTTTAGAAGGAGCCCATTCGTCTTGAGAACATTCTTGCTCGGCAGGTTTTATTATGATAATACCTTGAGTTTATTTAGTGCCCTCCCTGCTTTTCAAGCGAGGTCAAAACCAGTTGGGCAGTCAGTCAACAACATTTATTGAGGTCTCTTAGTGTGTAGAGATGTGTGTTAAATCACTGTCAGTGAGTTAGCCGTGCCAGCCGGGTCCTGGCCACACACCTCTATGGTTGGCAGGCTGGGAGCCCAGGGCTCAGGGCCTCAGCACTGCACCCCGCCTGTCTCTTTCTCAGTCAGCAGCTTCTGTTTGCTTACATTGACTTCTGGATGGGGCAGACTTCTCATCATACTCTTTGCAGATCTGTCCCCTGCAGATGCTGTCTGGGCTGACAGGCTACCAGCCTCCTCTTCGGGGCTAGAGCCTAAGCTGCCCATGCAGTTAAAAGCAGGAAGCACAGAGGTGATCAGAAATGAAATGAGCAAACGGAGAATCAAAATTAACCCATCCCTTTTCACCTAAGAAAAGGAGGAGGTGGTTTTTCTGAGAGTTGGTGGCATGAGGGCCTAACGCCACCCTACTGGCTTGTCTGTGAGGAGAACCCCCCTGGACTATGGCCAAATGCTCCCTCTGGTCACAGAAGTTAACAGAAAGTGAAAAGATCCCAGTTGTGACATTTTCAAATGACTTAAGAAAATAGAGCAAGATAGAAAACAAATTAAACACCACCCATAATGACATACCTCCAAGTGACGTTCCTTTTCCTGGTGGTCCAGTGTCCACCTGGTTGCTGTTTCCTCTGAGTGTGTGTTCCTTTATGGAATGAACATGATATTGTTCAAATAGGACAATTTTCAAGCCATGTCCTAGCATCAGGCAAATTGTCCCATTTTAGAGTGTCTTTGAGTGTCTATATTCATGGGTAACCAGCCTGTTAGATTTCAAAACTAAGCTCAGAAATAATCATGGTCCTTGGGCAATATTCAGGTGCCCAGTTAAAACAAAGTCACTATCCAGGGGTTATGGCTTAGAGGAGGTGTCTGTTTAGCATGGGTGAGTCTCTGGTGTCAATCTCCAGCACAAGAGTGGAAATCCAGTGTTACAACAAATTACTTGAAGCCAAAATAGAAATAGAAACTGATCTGATTTCAAAAGAAATACTGGTCTTGTGTGTTTGTTTGTGTGTGTGTGTGTGTGTGTGTGTGAGAGAGAGAGAGAGAGAGAGAGAGAGAGAGAGAGACAGAGACAGAGAGAGAGACAGAGAGAGACACAGAGAGAGAGAGAGATCATAGACAGTTTCCTTTTGTGTTCAGGGGTGTCTAAATTAGTGATTACTATAAACTGAGAGTAACAGAAACCAAAAATTGTGGCTTCTGATTTGGTTTCTCATATTTAGAAAGGAATTAGGAACAGGACAAGTCCAGGCCATGAGAGGACCTGGCTTTCTCCTTGCTCTTTGGTCATCCTTAAGTGGGTGGTCTAGACCTCATGACCCAACATGGTGCCCCTGATTCACTCTAGGCAGCAGGAAAGGAGGGTGGGTGTAGGCTTCCTGCTTATGAAATAGTCCCATTCATACTTGATAAAGTAGAATGAGTCACATGGTCACTGCTGGTTGTTACAGGGCATGTATGTAACTTTCGGTTGACGACATGCTCAGGTAAATATTGGATTCTCTTACAGAGGAAGACTGGGAAATTGATTTGAAATTTTTTGGATTTTTGAAACAGGGTCTTGCTACATACCCCAGGCTGACATCAAACCCTCCTGCCTCAGTCTCCTGAGTGTTGGGGTCACAGGTGAGTGCCAGCACACCAGGCTCCTAGGTGTGCAGGGCTTGGAAATCAAACCCAGGGCCCTGTGTATGCTAGGCAAGTGCGCTACTGCTGAACGCCACTATTCCTCACTGAGAAGTGGATTTTCTAAAGAATTCCAGTTGAAATAAAATACTGGTTCTTAGGCTGGAGAGATGGCTCAGTGGATAAAGTGTTTGCCACACAAGCACAAATACCTGAGCTGGAATCCCCAGACCTCAAGCAAGAGCCAGAAGCTGTAGCAGACTTCTGTAGTCTCAGCACTTACTGTGAGAAGGATAGCAGAGAAAAGAGAGGTTCCTGGCAGCTCATGGACCAGCTAGTCTGGTTAATGCAGTGTGGGAGAACAAAATGGGAGAGACTGCCTCGAATGACAGACACGATGGGGACCACCACCCAGAAGTTTGCCTCTCACGTTTTCACATATTCTCCATGATATACATGTACCCCCATCCACACACGTGAACATGCACACGCATGTACATGCACCATACACACACATATACACACCAAAGGTTCTTTTGCAAATAATTAGTCTTACTTTTCTTCTTCACTTTCTTCCTTTCTTCTCTTCCACCAGGCTCTGAGACTTCTGTTCTCCATGTGAGGAAAATTCTTCACTAACCTTGTCCATTTCCCTCTAAGCAATGTTGGGATCAGGAAGAATTCCTCTTTCCTGCTTTTCCCCCCCTAATCTCCGGCTTCCACACTGTCCTTGCCAGAGTCTCATAACTTACACGAAAACATCGCTCTTGTCAGAAAATTGGATTTTTTATTATTACTCATTATTGACTGAAATTCACAAATTTCATTTTAATTAACCCACATTTGTTCTCCTGTCCTCTCCCAACAGGGTGGTAGAGAAACTCCGGGCCTGTCCCTGAGGATTCATCTGTTCATTGGAGAGGAAGCAGTGAGCTACAGACTGGGCACATCTGGCATAAGACCCTGAGTTGAATACATGAAAATTAGGGTACCCATGGATTACTCTTTCTCCTTGTTGCCTGAGAAAGACAAGGAAAGAAAAAGTCCCTGGAAATCGTTTTGCCAAAATAAAGTCAATATGTAAATAGCCTCTGATGTTTTTAAGTGCTTACCTAGCTTCTCCGGTTTGGAATATTTAGTGCTTGGTTTGAAGTATTAACAACCCAGACTTTTATTCGTTCTGTGCAAGTGTCTAAACCTAAGGGGATCTAAAGCACTAAAAGTTTCTTAAAATATTTCTTGTGGTTGGCAGTTAGTGCTTAGCTTTTCTTCTTCTCTGTTTCGTTCAGTTTTCTCCTTAGCATGATGAAAATACCAGGCTTGTCTGGTCCTTTCGGGTATGTGCTCCTTCACTGGAATTTATCAAGACATTCTGTGAGTTTCAGGTTGGCTTCTTCAGGAAGCCGACTTGAGATTGGGTTTATCAAGAATGCTGTTTATTGAAGAACACCCTTGGAGCCAACTACCTGTGGAAGGTGGGGGTTGGAAGCAGAAGTAAACAGAGGAAGGAAGAAGATAGGATTCAACCGGCCCCTGGGGTGGCTGGGACTAGAATGATTACTGAGACCCCTGAGATGGAGATGGCCCCACCTTTGTCCCCTACAACCAACAGTCATTGACTGTGGGTCTCTCTCATGACTATGTATGTAGGAGGCAGCTCTGCAGAGAAGGGTCCCCAACTGCTAAGGATCAGCACCCCCAAAAGCTACGCATCAAATCTAGTCTGGAAGTGAAATCTGGGCATAGCACAAAGAAGCCCACCATAGTGAGTGTCCTGGGAGTGTTTGGACTTATTACCCATGAGAGCTAACCAGAGTGCTGTTGAATGGGGCTTGTCTGGGTGGCAGGGTGTCTGCGTGTCTTTCTGTTTTGTTTCTCTACTTATCCCAAGATCCTTGTCAATAGATTCATGGTCAAAGCTCCCTTGCTGTTACAGTCCGTTCAGACAGTGGGAAAAGAGCCTCTTCCCAATGGTTCAGATAAAACACAGCTAGGAAAACAATTGACCTGGGGCTTTAAATCTCTTTTTGAAGGAGATCAACTTTCAAATGCAGAGTAGAGGGTACAGTTCAGTGGCAGAGTCATTGCCAAGCATACACAAGGCCCTGGGCTCTGTCCCTAACACTGCAAGAAGTTTAGGGTCTGGGGATGTAGTTCAGCTGTAGAGTGCTTGTTTACTGGGTGTGCAGGAAGTCTTGGGCTCTATTCTCAATTCCAATACCAGCACCACCACCACCACCATCACCACCAACAACACACACATACAGAATAATTTAAAAGAATCCTGGATTTTTGACATGTATATACCTTACACGAGTATCTCCATGGAGAGATGCACAGTGCTTTCCATATGGTCTAACATCAGGAAGTAATACTTTAAGTTAAAGGCACTTGCTTCCTACATAATGCCAGATGCACAAAGTGGTGCCCTGGCATGCCCATACTCTCTCTTTCTAATAAATAATAAATAAGAGATGACACTTTTTATTTGCAATCAAATGTCCTCTGGCCCATGAAGTCAGCTCCATGACCCTAAACAATGTATGAGAAGGCATGATAGGGAATTACTATAATTACACAGGAGAATATTTGCTCAGCTAGTTGAAGAACTCTGGAACTAAAGCTTTGTTAATTACATTCACCATCTAATGGTTATTTTTAATTCATGAAAAACATTTTCATAGGATTTAATGATCTGGTTTAAGATGAGTGTTGTTCACACATTGAAATGACTCAAAAAATTGAAGGAGATGGGCCTAGGAACTTTGTAGCATCCCACACTCTGAGCCATTCCCTCAACCTCAGAATTTCTGCCCTACTGAGAATCAAGGACTGCTCTTGATAAAAATAATCTGGAAGACAAAACAAAACTGAAAATTTCGTATACTACTTTAGTTTCATGGTATTACGTGTTAATTCCCCTCTGCTTGAGTTTGCTGAAAAAAAAAATCAACAACAGCAACAAACACAAGAGAGCGGAGGAATTAGAGACAGCATTAGAACTTCATATCTAATTGCTTTATTAAAGTAGATATCTCCTTACACTGTTGGGAACCCAACACATCTCTCTTTTTGCTCTTATGAGGAGAAATAAAGAAGGCAGGGCATTTGACAAGATCAAGCATCTCTGCGTCCTCATAGACGGTGGGTGACATCACTGGTGCCAGTGGTAGTGTCTTTTGGTAGCTGAATCTCAGTGTCACGGAGGCGCCCAACATTAAGTTTAGTTACAATTAAATTTAATTATAATGAAATGCTCTGCAGAGTAGACAGCGATTCTGTATGGATTCCAACTAAGACAAGTCTGGTGAAATAGCTGTGCACAACTGTCTCTATTTAGTGTTCACAACTGTCTGGAGAAAATCAGAACAAATGAGCGGTAAAATGGACCAGTTTCTGCATTTGTGGGGAGGAGACAATGTTAAGTGACAGAGCCATGATCATGGCTGAAGTGGCCCTGGGCTCACTCTGCAGTCCGTCTGGAGATCCTTGGGGATGAATGTGCATAGCAGGAGCCCTCTGGCTTATCCCAGCTGGGGTGATGCAGGTGCACCCCTTTGTTTTCCTTTCCTTCCAGATGGCTTCAGTTTAGGATGCTGTAAAGAGTCACTGGGGATGGCTTGTATTCCTTCTCAGAACAGAATGCATTTTTCTACCTTGACCTTCTCAACACCACTTGTTAGCATTTATAAAATGTGTCACCCTAGGCATTTCTATGTTAATGCAGCCACTGATGGCGCTAGACAGAGAATGTTTTCTTCACGGATGATTTGCAGGTCCTCCCCAAGATAAACGCCCAGGAGTTACGTGTTTATCATCCACGTGTGCCTGCACAGATTTTTTGTGAAAATTAATTTCTTTATTGTTAATAATTAGAAACATTGTATGAACAAGTCTTGTGTTAGAATCTCCATTTCCCTCCTCCCTGCCCCAATCCACTGATGACTCTCCTCAGTGGATTGCTGGAACAATCTGGGGAATGGCGTGTACTAACTCAGATTTGATTTCTAGTCCTAGTGATTTGACAATCGCTCGGCAATGATTTCAGAGCCAATTTAACTAACCTTTAGGGTGGTCCATTTAGGTTTTTGTTCCAGATCATGAGGAAATGATTTCTCTCAGGTTGTGTTAAATGGTTGTGATATGCCAGAATTACACTTGTCATCTGACTGATTTCAATGCTAAGTTAGTCATTCACTGGACAGAAAGAAAATAAGGAAATAACACCATTTGATATTTGTGTCAGTAATTGTGGACCTATGCTGCAAGGCAACGTGTTCTGGAAGTTTCTTGCTTACTGGTACAGGCGATGTCCTTTCATTCTCTCTCCCTCTCTCTCTCTCTCTCTGTCTCTCTCTCTCTCTGTCTCTCTCTCTCTCTCTCTCTCTCTCTCTTGTGTGTGTGTGTATCTGTGTGTGATGTCATTTCATTCTGTGTATCTCTCTTGCGTGCACACACGCACGCACATGTGTGTGTGTGTGTGTGTCTGTGTCACACATAAAGGTAGTGAAGAAAAATGAATTGAAGCATCGAAGTGCATATTTAGCTGCACGTATGGGTCTGAGTTCTCTTTTTAAAAGAATCTCCTTGAGAAGGTGGAGCCATGTTTCCACCCCCCCACCCCATAATCAGTGTTGTCCTACAGCTCTGAATGCTGGGCTTGGCATTGGCACCACATGATCAAACATGATGTGGGTGCACTTGGCAGGGGCTGGCGTTTGCTACATACACTGCAGAAAGGCCACCCGGGCTCTGCCACCTGCCACTCCTAGTGGTGTTGTTTGCTTGGGTCACCCCCCCCACACACACCCGACTTTGAGGGGTGTCTGGAGGTTGCTGGAGAGAAAATGTAGCTTGGCAAAGTGCTCTGACATCTTTGAGGATTTGGCAATTCACCTTGCTATCTTATTTCCTTTGTGACTTCACAGACTCGGATATTTTCCCTGTCTTGAATCCGCATTTCTCAAGCCGCCATAAACACTGATATTACGGACATTATTGATTTTATTGCAAATTATTCACCAGAAGGCTGGGAAGCCAATCCAAAGAAGGCTTGAGGTAACAGTGCAGAATAGCCAGCTGATACGTGATCAGCAAGTGAAATGGAGGAAAATGAGGATATGACTGACTCCTTAAAGATGTGTTTTCTGTAAAATTTGCTTAATTTTTAATCATGGTAAATTCAGTCACACCATATTCCCCTTCATTTTCTTTTATTTTGTCTCAAAGGGTCTTTGTCAGAGAGAAGTCCAATTAAGCATAAAATTGAGACGTCAATCCTGGTGTGAGGAAATTTGAGGCTTGCTTGATGGAACTCACCTTTACACAACTGTTCACAACTAGAGCATAAGACACTCACAGGGAGCTCAACTTGCTACTTGTCACGAGTGAATTCTTTTTATTGAAGTACATTTAATCAACATATCCATATACTTTTTCTTTATTTTAAATATCTTTATTTATTTGCAAGCAGAGAGAGATGGAGAGAATGGGCATGCCAGGGCCTCTTGCCACTACAAATGAACTCCAGATGCATGTACCACTTGTGCATCTGGCTTTACATGTGTGCTGGGGAATTGAACCGGGACTGTTAGGCTTTGTGTGCAAGCGCCTTTAACCACTGAGAAATCTTCCTAAACTTCTTTCTTTCTCTTTCTTTCTCTCTCTTTCTTTCTTTCTTTCTTTCTTTCTTTCTTTCTTTCTTTCTTTCTTTCTTTCTTTCTTTCTTTCTTTCTTTCTTTCTTTCTTTCTTTCTCTCTCTCTCTTTCTTTCTTTCTTTCTTTCTTTCTTTCTTTCTTTCTTTCTTTCTTACTTTCTTGCTTTCCTTTCCTTATTTCTCCCTCCCTCCCTCCTTTCCTCTTTGCTTTCTATTTTTGGGGGATTAAACTTAGGGCAAGTGCTCTTCTACTGAACTACATCCCCAGCCCAAGTGTCCATTTTTTTTTAATAGAACCTTATTATTTTTTCCCAGAAAATAAACGAAAGTGGGAAAGTGTCCTATTAATGACAACAGTTGTACTGGTAGTCTTTGAATTGCTGGTGCATCCCACATCCAATTTCTGTCTAAGTGTAGTAATAGGGAATCCTTAAGATGTTCATGATAATGAAGGACCAATATAATTGAAAAGTCTTGGATCACAGGGCTGGGGGTGTGGCTTGGAGGTAGAATGCTTACCTAGTGTTTGTGTAAGTGGAGAAGCTTGGGGAATCTTGTGTTGTTTCCACCTCTAAGCAAAAACTGAGTGAATGTACCTGGAAGGGTGTGGTGGGCACCTAGTGCCTGTACACCTGTGGCTGAAGACTCCTGACTCACCCTGGGAGCCGAGGGATGGGCATGTCAGAGAAAACGCTCTAGAGAAAAGAAATTCACATGAATTTCCAAACCACAGTGCAAACATATCTCCAATAACATCACATTTTTAACCCATCTTTGTCATTATTGCATTGAAAGCTGAGTTTCACTAGAAACACTGGCAAGCCATAATAAATAAATAACAAAGTCTTGGGTCTGTAGGCCCTGAATTGTACACATAACCGTTCAGTTTGAGTGTCTATGGAATTTTAAATGATGGGTTGGTGCCCCATATCTGGATCTGAACTTCTACAAGCAAGTGCCTTTAACCAAACTTCCCAACCTCCTGCCTTTTAAAACGTTTTATTTCTTTATTTGCACGTGTGTGTGTGTGTGTGTGTGTGTGTGTGTGTGTGTGTGTGTGTGTGTGTAACATGCCAGGGGAAATTCTAAGTGTGGAAAATCTCTGAATTGAAAATCAACTATTTCCAAAACAAAGTCTCCTTTTGGATATTTTCAGTGTATTATTGCCTCAAATCGTGACGCTTTGAACATTCCAATTATTTTGTCAGATACATGTGGGCTTTCACATATGTGTACAGAGGAACACAGAAGAAGCAGAGGGTATTTTAACTGTAACCATGTGTGAGGTTTATTGTCGTGGTGGTTGTTCGCCTGCTTTTCGTTTTTGAGATGGGGTCTTGCTGCACAACTCAAGCTGCTCACGAGCTATTCTTCCTCCTGCCTCAGACCGCAGAGTGCGTGACTACCGACAGGTGCATGTGTGGCTTGCAAAGAGACAGGCATGCCTGCAGGCAGAGCTGAGAGCTGTTGAGGCTGAGAGTGCAGTGTGCGACAGAGGGAAGATGCTAACCATCAGAGCACTTTTCTGTCAGAGGCTGTGACACTGTTGAGATCCTTGCCTAGAAAAACCCTGCCTTGCCTTGCATACCATCTCGCCATGGACTTAGGAACCATGCCTCTGTGAGGACTGAGAACCTATAAGCAAAATGACTTTGGGGCTTATGAAAACATATGAAAAGACTAAAAAACAAAATAAATAGCGTGCATCTGTTGACTGTTTGCTGAAGCTCACGTGATCTCCTCGGGCTCGATACCCTGGCCTCGCACATTTAGTTAGGTAAACACGATTCTGGAAGGCCTGAACACATCTCCGGAACCAGACATTTGGTATTAAAAAGCAAAGATCACCTAATTACTAAAGTGAATGTTTTAGCTCGGGTTGTTTTCAGTGCTTACTCACTGTTTCATTGGCTGTTTCAGAAATATCTTCTCTGTATCCACAGAGCAGGCAATTCCATTCAAGGGGCACCTCTTTCTCCCTCCCTCGCCAATGGTAAGCCCAGAGCAGTGCTAAGGGAATGACCATTCAGATGCCTGGGCTTTACTGGGGGCAGACTCTGGGGAGACTGGAAGTCAGCCATGAGGCAGCGAAACCCCTGAGCTAGGGGATGGAGCCAAGCAAGTGCCCTCTCTAAGGGGATGGGCATAAACAGGGTGCGGGGGACAGTTTCAGATGAAGACTGTCTCTCTCGGTTGGTGCATATAAACAGGGACCAGATGGTGTGAACATCTGGGCAGCGCAGACTCAACCCAGAGGACAGAGCAGATGCAAAGGCCTGAGGTGAACGGCTGTTTGCTGTGTTCAGGGACCAGCCAGGCTGAAGTGGAAGGAGGAGAGAAAGATGAAGGGAAGGGGAGAGAATAGGGGTCTGGGGTCCAGGTGGCACAGGGCTTGGTGTTAGAAGCTGGGTTTCACCCTGGTTCATCGAAGGGTCCACAATTCTCTGTGGTCCTCAGCCTCCCCGTTATTTGCAACCTGAGATGAGGGAGCAGGTATTCTCCTGCCCTGATGTTCCCTGCTGCTTTTGGAAACTGAAGAAGCCTGTGTCCTCCCCTGTCCAATGAGGACAGGTTGCTGTTGCTACTGAACCAGGTACTGAGCCTTCTCCTGGGACAAGAGCCCTTAACACCCTAGAAGAGTTGGATTTGTTATTAAGAAGTCCAAACCACAACATTGCACGAGGTTAGACCCCAACCGTTCTCATCTTTCTGGAGGCGATTTTCCAGTTGTTTAGCACCCTTCCCCATGGAAAAGTGATCTGGAACTCTTATTGAAGATCAATTCATAAAAGCATACAAGAATTTAATCTTTGAGATTCAATTATTTTCTAATACCTTCTCTGCCCATCATTAAACCGGTACATGCTCTTGAATATTTTACCCTTTGGGTATGTTTCAAAATGAGGAAGTGTAACTCCTTTAATTCTGCTCTTTGTAAAGATTATTGTGGCCACTCTGGGCTTCACGTATTCCTAGATGAATTTTAGCACCTCATCAAATTTTGCAAGAAAAAGTAAGCTGAAGTTTGATACTGTGTCAAATATGTACATCAGTTTCTATTATATTTTTACTTTGTATGTTTTTATTTTTAAAATATTTATTTATGTGTGTGTGAGAGAGAGTGTGTGTGTGTGTGTGAGAGAGAGAGAGAGAGAGAGAGAGAGAGAGAGAGAGTGAATAGGTGCACCAGGACCTCCTGCTGCTGCAAATGAACTCCAGATGCATGTGCCACTTTGTCTATCTGGCTTCACGTGGGTGCTGGGGAACTGAACCTGGCTATTGGGCTTTGCAAACATGAGTCTTTAACTGCTGAACCATCTCTCCAGCCCAATACCTATTTTAACAACATGAATTTTTCCAATCTGTAAACATGCCACAACTTATTTATTTAGATTTTGATATTTGCCTTGAACAATGTTTTATAGTGTTTAGTGTAAAAATCTTGTACTTCTTTGTTAAATTTATTTCCATGTATTTTATTTATTTTTTGATGCTATTTTAAATGCAATTAAAAGATAAATTTTCAAAACTTTTGTGAAATTGTATGAAAGTATCATTGAAATCACTCATTTCTCTAGTCAAAACTGTTAATGAATTATTGAATAGAGGTGGTAAAAATGAAAATTATTTTCCTTGATATTAATGGGAAGGTTTATATGCTTTCATTATTAAATATATTAATTGTTTTTAGATGTTCTTTATTTTGTACAGAAAGTTTCATTCTGCTCTTAGCTTCTTGAATACATACATATATATACATATATATATACATATATATATAATCATAATGAGTGGTTGTTAAATTTTTCCAAAGGCATATTCTGTGCCTACTGAAGTGGCCATGTGAATTTTAACTGTATTTTATTATCATGGAGTGTTACCTTGAATGTCTTGGCATAACTATCTTTCCATGCCTTTCATAAATCTCTGTTATAATTCTTCTTATATGTTACTGGATTTTCTTTACTACTGTTCTGCTGGAGATTTTTAGTTCCATTCATAAGGCATATTAGTCTGTAATTTCCTTTCTTTATGATAGTTTTATTTGACTTTGCAATCAAGGTAGCAACAGCTTCAGGTAATGAGCAAGAAATGTTCTCTTTTTGTATATGCTTTAAAATTATTATGGAAAAATTGTTAATTGTTCTTCAAAGATTTGGTAGAATTCATCAGCAGAGGTTTTTATTTTCTTGGTGGATAGGTTTGTGATTACTAATTCAATCTTTCTAGGAACAGCACTCATCTAGGGTGAATGGCTCATTTTTCTTCAGTCTTTTCAGTTCAGAGCTTTACTATTAGGTGTTTATATAATTCCTAGGTGTTGAATGATTGACCCTTTTGTCATAATAAAATGTGCTTTGTATCCCTATTAATGAGGTCTTAAGGTATGTTTCATTTAGTTTTCGGTACACCCATTCCAGAGATCTTATTTATATTTTTTCCTTGGTTTATAATTTTGCTTTCAGTTCATTGATTTCCTCAAATCTATGGTTTCTCTCTTTTCACTTGACCTTTCTTTGGATCACTTTTCCATACATGTTTTCCAACTCTGTCTTTTGATTTGATATTTATTTCATTCATTCTTATTTCTGTAATGGCAATATATTTCATTTATACTTATCTTTTTACTCACCCCCTCCCCATCTCCTCACCAGTTGCTTCTGTACTTAACACTCATAGTTAACATATGGCTTATCCTTACTCAATTCACCTTGTCTTTTTGCACAGAGCAAAAGCCAACTCCTTGAGATGAGAGACCTTGTTGCAGAGCCTGGCCCACAGCGTTAGTCAGAAAACATCGACCCAGGGCTGGAGAGATGGCTCAGCAGTTAAGGCACTTGCCTCCAATGCCTAAGGCCCCTGGTTCAATTCCCCAGTACCCACATATGCCAGACCCACAAGGTGGTGGCCCTGGTGCACGCTCTCTCTCTCTCTGTATTTCTCTGCTTGAAAATAAATAAATAAAATATTTTAAAAAACCAAATAAATCAAAAATTAAAAAAAAGAAAACATAAACCCAATCAGTGCATGCATCCAAAATTGGAGAAATAATTCCTCATTATACACAAGGATCCCAGAATACTGTGGGCAACTATTATTTCCCATATCTATGTAGTTGTGGGGTCTTCCTTAAAATTATTCATTCACAAAACAAGTGTGGTGATACAAGCCCCAAATTCAAGCATCCAGGATATAAAAGCAGAAGGATGAAGAATTCAAGGCTATTCTCAGTTACACAGTGAGTTGGAGACCAACTTGGACTGTATGAAACCTTGTCTCCAATTAACAAAGAAACAAAAAAATCTTTATTCACATTTTAAGAACTTCTCCTTCACATTATAGATCTACATGTACTATACATTACAGAAGTAACAATAGCACAAAACAGCAGAAAATTGAATGAGTTTGAAACTTATTAGCAGTAACAATACCTCTCTCTGGAATGTTTCCTATAAAAATCAGTATGTTTTTAACAACAGATACATTTCTTTAAAAAATTAAAGTTTCCTCAGAGACAATTTTCCATTTTTTTCTTGTATTCTTTTTCTCAAGAATCTATTTCACCCAAGCTGTCAAATATTTCTGTGAAAGTTGTTTATAGAATATTTTTAACCTTTTCTCCTGTCCGTACCTCTTAGTGTCCACAGAGTCTCTGATCACTTTTCATTCTTGCATTGGATTTGCTCCTTCTCCCTCTATTTTTGCCCACGATCCCTAGGATTTATCAATTTCATTAATCTTCTTGATGAACCAATGGTTGGGTTTGTTAACTTTCTTGCACTTGTATTTTAATGAACTCTCAACTTGCGAGGTGTAGTGGCTCATTCCTAATTTATAATTTCAATATAAATATTCAATATAATTTATAATTTCAATACTTGGAAAACTGAAACAGGGGGATTGCCAGGAGTTGGAGACCAGCCTGTGATACATAGTGAGTTTGGGGGTCAATCTAGGCAATAAAGGGAGATCCTACCTAAAAACCAAGCCAAACCAAAACACTAAAACAATGATAAAAGAAAAAAAAAAAACATGCTTTCAATTCCTCAGCACCAGACTCATGACAACACAGTTACCTCATCTGTTTTTGCTTGACTCAAGCAAGTAGAAAAGGAAAGGAAAGGTCCTGATGAGAGAATGAGGAGTTTTAGAGTTACCCCCACACCCCTAGAAGAAAACCAAGAGAGAACCAGAGCATCCTAGCTGTATACTAACTACATGGTAAGAAGGCGCTCACGTAGGAAAGCTGCCTCTAACTCCCTTTTCCTTTGCTGCTAGAAATTCAGAGAAATGTTTCCCGCATGTTTCATGACTTCCTTTCGTGTTTCCAAGGAGAATTTGTGAAAGAGATTGAAATCCAGGGGACCCTTCGGGGTTTCAAATGTCACAGCTCCATCAGTGAGCTGCCTGAGAAACCGAGTCGTTTGACCTGCCTTAATGGGTCACTTAGTAGATTTGTGACCCTGGAGGGACAGTGCATAGTCAAATTTGTCAAACAAAGACCTGGATATCAAAGCTGGGTCAGAGTTGTTCACCTTCAGCCCGACCACTGGAGTGTCCACCTCTTCGAGACAACGCTGATGGTGTTTTTAATGAGGCTTAATGTTGGCCCCATGTCACGAGCTCACATATTCATACATCCCAATCTGATCTCCTGCTGGGTGAGAGATCCAGGCATGATCTCAATGAGGACTTGTCAATTTCTCCTGTCTCAAACCTCATGAGAGATTAGGAGATGGCTTCTGTGACTGCTAACCGTGATTGTCAACTTGGTGGGATTTATGATCACCGGGGACATAGAGTTCTGGACCTTATCTGTGAGGGCATTTCCAGACACGTTTAACTGAGGAGAGAAAGACCTCCATCCCAAAGGCTGGTGTTCCAGACTCAAGAAAAAGGTATCCCAGTGAGTGATGAGGAACACCTCTGGGACATTCCTTGCTGCTCCCAAGCCATGTTGGGCTCTATGCAACCGAGCAAAATGACACTCCTTGTTGCTCCTTGTGACCCAGATGTGTCTTAGTCCTGACTTACCTTCAGCACCAGGCACAATGGTGCACGCACTACGGTACAAGAAGCATCTTTCACTTGCGTTCAGCACTGCGTGTTAAGAGAAGAGAGAAGTAAGCTTATTAGGCTTCTTGCCATCAGCTCCCCACTGGTGCCCATGGCAGTGCCAGGATCCCCCTCCTCCTCGCTGAGGTCCTCCTCAGCCCCTGGACTCATGTAATGTCCCCTCCCCCAATGTATGGGTGAAGTGACGCCTATCCAGAGTCTGAATGCCAGAGACATGGGGTCAGTTAGTCGCTCAGTGTGGGGCTAGTTTTATTTAGGAGAAAGAAGCAGGATCCATCGGGTTGCATCCAAACCCCTGACTCTGGTCTCTTCCAAAGAACGGCCCAGAGCTGGGAGAGTCTGGGCTGTCTTCCCTTCCCTCCCCTTCTGGGCTCAAACCTCCTGCCCAGTGAAGCCCATACCTCCCCTTTTAATTGCTGGATGTTGGTGAGTCTCTGGGGTTCAGGTCAACACATTCAGGAACTTTGCCTCATTTTAGTATGTTTTGCTCAGTCTGAAAATCCATTTCCCTGGAGCCAGCCTACTCCACCCTACGCTAGCTGAGGCCAGCCCTGGGGCTCTCTTTCTGTGCCAAGTTCAAGGATAAAGTGTAGTCCCTTCCCCTGCCATACATCCACCTTCCCAAATTCTCAGGAAGTAGAAGTCCAGGAGTAGATTTTATTTCTCCCACTGAGGTTTTCTGGCAAGTTCCACCCTGACCTCACTTGCAAAGAAGGCCCGACATCACAAGGATTAGCCTCTCTTCACAGCCCAGAACCCTGAAAAAGGCCACTGCTTCACTGCGTGAGTCATGGCCGTGAACGCTGGGGGTGTCTGGGTGCGCCTCTCCATCGGCCAGCATGAAGGTCACAGCTTGTCTACAGTAAGTTGGGATTTTCTTCTTTTTTAGAACTGAAGTTTTACAAGCTCCAAGAGGTTTGTGGTTTCAGATTTGGAAAGATGCAGCACTCAGAATCCAGTCACAGGCTTTCCAGAGGTTTTGCACACATGGCTCATAAACCTTGGAACAAGGTGGCTACAGCCTGGGGTCTCTGGGGAGCGCTCAGTGAAGCCTTTCTCCCTGGAGAGGGTGGGAAGTATTTGCTCCCCACAGCTTGGGGTGACAGCAAACATTCCTGTGCAGGCCCCGGAGTCGGGTGCGCTGTGGTGTGGTACAGCTGTCACCCCGCCGGTTGGTCTCCTGCCGGTGGCCTGTCACAGTATGTTTACCTGAGAATGAATCTGAGAGGCCACAGGGCCAGAATGGTCTCGTGGATAGAGGAAAATGTGCCCAGCTATTTTAAAGTCCAGGGCTGGACACCTTGTCCACAGCCTGCTGGTCCCATGGACAAACAGGGCGCACCTAAGGAGAGGGACACTCTCCAAACAGAAGCTGTTACACTTCACAAGTCACCTTCAGATGGGAAAGAAAGGGGACAAAAAGCATCTCATGTGTGCTTATGGTGCAGGATGGGATAGCAGCCTACAGCTGTCCTTACTGCTGCAGAGCCAGGAGGGTGGCCTGTATGGACACAGGTGTGCAGATGCACACACGTGTGCACACCCAGAGATGTATTTGCATCCTCTACTTGCACGAGCACACACAGAGATGCAATTTCACATACATATGCATGCACCTATATAGTCTCACACAGATACAAACATCCATGCACACACACATTTACACATGCATTCACACACACATGCTAACACATGTTCATTCACAATCTCACACAAACACATGTACATATGTGCACGCCACACATTAATCTACATCCACATACAAATTCATACAAACACATGCACACCTAAAGGCAGATATACACACACCTACCATGACACCCAGATACATCCACATATTCGTTCCTATACACTTATACCAAATTGCACAGAAATTTAAAAACAGATAAATATAAAATATGCTCTGATATACATATATGCACAAAAATATAAATATTTCCGTTCATGCACACACATAAGCACATTGACCAGGACTAGCACACATAACTTTCACGTATTTTTGGTAGTACTGGGATTTGAACCCAGGGCAGTGCACATGCTAGGCAACCACTTTACCACTGAGCTACATCCTCAGCCCTGGCACACACACGTTCTCACCTCAAATTTAGAGGCATTTTCCCATAAAGTATCATGTGTGTACACACTCTCACACACATTAGTATATTCTTCAGCACATACTTCTTTTCTCTCACACATAGTTTCACTTAACACACTCACTCTGTAATTCACACACACACACACACACACACACACACACACACTGCTAACATGATCATCTGAGTGCATTATCTCTGATTCTTTGGAAAACTGACAGGAAGGCTAGATTCATTTGCCGACATCCTTGTCTCCTCCAGCACTTGGGCTCAGCTGTTCTCCTTTGTCGTTCAGAGGAGTTTGGGGGGAAAAGATGTTTGCCACTGTCCTTCCTCAGTTGTGGGTACTGGGGCTTCTGGGGTTGTGGGTGGATTCTCCTTGGTCTGTTGAATCTTCATGGCCAGGTTCATGGGGCAATTTGCCTCTTCCTGTTTGGTTACCTGTGTTTGTCAACTGGAGTTTATCTTATGCAAACAGGCTCTCTGCATCCACAGCCTTTGCAGGTGTCTTTCTAGGATGTCTGCCACAGGATGGCAGGAAATAACTCTCTGAGTGAGGCACGTGCTCTCCTCTGACCTTGAGGGTCTTAAAGATTTCCCCTGTAGTGTATATGGTGCCAGTGTGACATGCCAAGTCTGGCCTACCTTTGATTTGATATTGTTTGACTATGGATCAGGAGACGGGACACTTTCCTGCATTAGCTGAGAAAAACAGATACACACATATACATACATGTGTGTGCATGGATGTTTGTGTATCTGTTTTGCATATTTACAGTATCCAAATGTGTATGTTTGGACATGTTAATTGTTCAATCTTTCTTTTGCATGTGTATGTGTGTGCAGTAAGTGCGTGTACGCTGGTTTGCATGTATATGTACATGCACATGCCTGGGTGTGCATGTGTGGAAGCCAGAGGTTGATGATGGATGTCTTTCTCAGTCAGCCTCCACATTTTTCTAAATTGTGCCAGTGTTTCTCACTTGAACCCAAAGCTGGCAGATTTGGCTAGTCTAGCAAGCCAGCTCCTCTAGGTACCCCTATCTCCATCCACCTCCCAGGTGCTGGCATTACAGACAGGCCACCAGGCTCACTCAACATCAAGCAACATCTAAAGTACAATATTTTTATAAGCATAAAAAGGTTATGAATGAGGGGTAAGGGATGGGGGAGGGGAATGGCTTAAGCATGAGGCTAAACCAAATTAGGTTCAAAAACATAAAATCCTCACGAGCATACTGTAACCTATTGTGCAAGTAGTGGGCGTTGACTGGCAAGAGGGGCCATGAGTAGTAGGGGAGAGAGTCTAAGCCTGTGAATAATTTACCAGTCTGACAACCCCTGGTCCCAGCCACTGATTCCTTCCCTCACGGAGCTGTTGACCAAAGTGACCCATGAGGTTCCAAAAACAAGACAGAATTCTGTCAAAGCTCTTGAGTGCCCTCCCCAGGCCTGAGGCCAAACCCTGTTGCTGAAGAAACCACAGAATGCCATCAATCAGCATCGAGAGACCCTTCAAGGTCCGGAATGATAACCAGCCCCCAGATGCCAGTTAGTGCAGTGTTGGAAGGCACTGCACCAGCTGCCATGGGAAGCTGATCAATGACAGCTGGAGTAAACAGAGACCACTGGCATGAAACACAGTTTGCAGCCATGAGTAGGCTGACCACACCTCCTACTGGGAAAGAACAGCAAACCAAGAAAGGAGCATCCGTGCAATGGAGAAATCTGGGCCTGGGGGAGACAATCAACAGCTTTTAGATTTGGCCAAATATTCCACTTAGGGAGGGGGAGCCCTTGACTGGAACTGGAGATTCTGGGCAATATGCACCGGATCCCATACTCTTGGGCTCACAAGAAAAGATGCAACATGGGAGCAATTGATGGGGAGGCTACTAAAAATAGAATCTAGGTAATCCAGAATTGTGTCTATTTGTTAACCTGTACTGATCTTCCTCTCTGATGGAGATTGTGTTTGTATTTTTTTTTTAATTTAATATTTATTGTCCATAATGAGTTACATTATTTAGTGGGCAAACCATGCGTTGTTATCCCGACTTCCCCAATTCCCCCCCTCCCCATCCCTGATCAGTTGTATATCCTCCTTCGTGGGCTCTCTGTATTAGTCCTTGTGGCAAGGGATCCTGTATATCTTAGTACTCATCCCGGTCTGTATTTTTAAGGATACAGCGAGAGAGCTGTGGCTCATCTAATCCTCCTACCTAGGCAGATAGCTGAGATCCTGGCAAGAGATGAGCCACCACAGTCATATCCTGGAGGATCCATATGGAACCCCACAGAGAATGACGGATGAACAAGGGACCCACAGCCATAGCCATTCAATCAACACAGGATAAGCCAGGGTGACAGAAACCAATGATTTTCAACACAAAGACCCCTAAGCTCACAACATTAAAGCAGCCTTAATACTCACCCGCCACGACTCAGGGAACTGAGAGGAAGAGGGGGCGGAAAGATTGTGAGAGCCGTGGTGAGG